>CM057453.1:516265000-516457500 GCA_016271365.2 Neoceratodus forsteri | reverse complement strand
CAAGATCCTGCATCACAAATTTCAATGCAGGATTCTGCATCAAAGCTAAAAGACATTGAGGGATTATTTACTTTATTTACTGCCCTAGCTAAACACTATCAGTTGTGTTTACCTAATTGGGAGCTAAAGAACACACTGGGGGCATCAGATTTTCAAGCTGACCCCCCGTAATGCTATTTTCACAATTGTAGTGTCTGAAATTGGGGACAAAGTGGGTGCCACACTTTTGCAAAAGTATGACACTTTTGCGAAAATGCCTCATCTGTTCCTTTGGCAATTTCCTATGCTATGGGGGACTGATCATGGATATTCCATTTCTGGGGGTCAGATTGAAAATCTGATGCCCCCAGTGTGTTCCTCAGCCCCCGATTAGGTAAACACATCTGACAGTGTTTACCTAGGGGCAGTTATTATTGAATTTCAGCTGTTTTTGTCAGCTGCTAACTGAAAACAAGATGGCAGCAGCTCACAAACAAATTGGCATAGCTCAAAAGCTTTTAAAAGCAAAATTGTTTTTGAGAAAGCTTTTAAAAGCTTTCACGCTGAACATATATTTTTTCCCATAGGCTATAATGAGAAACTTTGAACTTTCATAACTTTTGAATGGATTAATATTTTTTCACCAAATATTCAAAAGGCACTTCCTTAACCCAGTCCCCATATACCCTGAACATTTCAGACCAGTTGGACAAACAGTCCGGTCTGTAGAGGTGAGCAAAGAATTCAAAAAAGTTGAGGATTTTTTACACTTTTCAACACTCTGTAGCTCTGTAACTGAAAATCTGACAGCAACAAAAATGTCCAGATCCAGAGAGCTATGATACTACACCATGCATGCAAAATTTCAAGCAGATCGGACAAATGGTGTAAAGTTATTAAAGTGCAAACTTTTGGGTTTAACATAGAAGTGGCTGTGCAACCCTAACTATCCCTGCCCTACCGGGCAGGTAAAATATATGTAATGCTCAGCTCATTCTCCTATACTGTCCCCATCTCAACTTATTTACTTATGGAATGGGGTAAGCATTAGGGCCAATGGCCGCAAGTCACGCCCCAAATGCCTGTCAGTGTCTACAGTGTGGGGGTGATAGGGTTGGAAACCCTAACACCACAATTTTCTGCTTTAGTAAGAACCCTAACTTGATGCATTGACAAAGTTTTTTGCAATGAATATACACACACACACACATACACACACACATACATTCTTTGCAAAAAAAACTTTGTTAATCCAACAGTTAGGGTTTTTTTACAGCAACAAAAGTGGGGAAATTTGCCATTAGGGTTACCACCCCTTGCACCCCATGCCCACCCCGCCCCAACTAACAGGCATCGGGGTGTGCGTTGGGTGTCATCAGCCCTAACTCTCACCCCATTCCATGTGAAAATAAGCTCAGATGCTGCAGTACAGGTGAATGGGGTAAGAGTTAGGACCGATGACCCTAATGCACACCCCGATGCCTGTTGGTGGGGGGGCATGGGATACAAGGGATGGTAATCCTAATGGTGAATTTCCTTGCTTTTGTCACTTTAAAAAACTCTAATTGTTGCATTAACGAAGTTTTTTGCAAAGAATTTCCTTACTTTTTTGAGAAAGCATAGTAAAGTACATTCTCTTGCAAGTTGGTAGGAGCGCGGGGCCCTCCCACCAACTTGCACATTTCTGCATTAACAAAAATATTATTACTAAATAACATGTTCATACTGCAGCTGAGATAATATTGCAAACCTAATTTGAGCCAACAGTTCCAAAAAGTCTATATCTCGCTTTTTTTCTAAGATAATGCACAAAGCTGATGTGAGTCAACAGTAGCGAAAAATCTGTATCTCACGTCACTTTCAAGATAATGGCACAAACCTGATGTGAATCAACAGCAGCGAAATGTCTGTGTCTCGCTTTGTTTTCAAGATAATGGCACAAACATTATGTGACTCAACAGTAGCGAAAAGTCTGTATCTCGCTTCATTTTCAAGATAACGGCACAAACATGATCTGAGTCAACAGTAACAAAAGGTCTATATCTTGTTTCATTTTCGAGATAGCAGAAAGCTGATGTGAGTCAACAGTTGTGAAAAGTCTGTATCTCACTTCATTTTCAAGATAACGGCACAAACCTGATGTGAGTCAACAGTAGCAAAAAGTTTGAATCTCACTTTGTTTCCAAGATAACAGCACAAAGGTACATAACAGCACAGCCCCATGGTCCCACCAACATAAATTTTCATAATGTAAGATCTATGATTAATCTTTCTACATCCCAAATTTCATGCAAATCGGAAACACAGTTCAAAAGTTATTGAAGCAAAACAAACCAACTTTTCATTCGTCAGAATGGCATGACTCCTTACCTGTTTACATTTTACACACCAAACCACTGAGAAGCACCTCTGTAGCAGTAAGACTACCTACCCTATTAATTTCAAGCCATTAGCACAATACATAACACTATTTTCAAAACATTAAGCATCATGCAGTAGCTCCTCAGTGAATCAATTTTCCACCATGTAAACACTAAAAGTAACATCTCCAGGACATCCCCTCAACACCCTCCAAATTTCAAGATAAAACACCAAACCATTTCATAGACATTCAGTTTCAAAGTTTGTGCACCTTTAAGAATTCTTTGATCGCGAGAATTGGCCACGACACACAAAATGGTGGACTTCACGGCCAAAAATGCGCTAAAATGGTGGACCTCGCGACCAAAAAATCTTTCTCAAATATGATACATTTTGGGTCATTTTGTGAATATCTAGATGTATCTCAAAATATATCTGAAAAATGTGAATGTATCTGACTTATGTTTGAAACATATTTGGGGATACAAGGCATAGTCTGTTAATGTGCCAACTTAGTATTGCTGCTATTCCAGATATTAAAAAATATAGATCTTTTCCATATGGGGTGCTCACCAACTTGAATATGGTGAGTGGAATGAAGGTAAGGAAGCCATGAGGGTCCAGCAACCATAACTCCATTTGGTTCGGGCTGTCCCTCAGGACCAGAATGCCCCTATCAAAATCTGAAGTTCTAGATTTCAGAACAGCAGACTTCCACTGGATGAGGGAGGGTCTGAAACAAACTGACCAGAATGAACAGTATCAGAGGTGTAGAGGAAAAATGGGGGAAATTACGGGACCATCATTGAGGCAACAAAGTAATTACAACAATTGTTAAAAAATGAAGCAGGTACAACAGACCAATACAGTTCTTGGGAGGGGTCAAAAAAGTAATGAGGGCCAAGAAAAAGGCTTTCACCAGGTACAAGGAAAAGTAGGGGAAGGAGGCATGGGAAAAGTACCAGATAAGACCCAGGGAAGCAAAGAGAATAATCAGGGAGGCAAAGGCAAACATGGAGCTGCATATTGCAGAGGGGTCATGGATGATAAAAAAAAAACACCAATTCTTCAGAAAGCAGGGAGATGAAATTGTTAGGCTACAAAGAGGAGACGGTATTAGAGGAAGATGAACAAAAAACAGACATTCCTAACAATTAATTTTGCTCTGTTTTCACAAGGGAAGACAGTGGGCCCCTGCCTGAAAGTGGCATCAAGGCAGCTGTCAGGGGCATTCCTGAAATGAGGCATTCAGTATTTACCACAGAAAGGTCCCCAAAGGGGCTCGAAGTCCAAAAAAAGGTAACTAAAGCCCCAGGGCCAGATAAGATCCACCCAAGGGTGGTCAAGGAATTGGCTGTAGCACTGGCTGAACCCATAGTAGGAGTACTCAACAGCTCAATTCAGACTGGGGTAGTTATGAAAGACTGGAGGGTAGCAGACACAAGGGTGACAAGAAGCAGCCAGGAAATTACAGACCTGTCAGCTTTACCTCTGTAGTGGGTAAACCGATGCAGTCACTGATCAAAGAGAACCTTGTGGATTGCCAGAGAGCAGTGGTCTACAAGACAGTAAACTTCAGCTTGCCTGTCGACGTGACAGTAGCGCTACCACTCGCAATGCAACCCGGGTTTGGGTGCAGACTTGGGTAGTTGGGGGCTGGCTGGGGGGTAGCAGGATAGAGCATCCCTCAGATCACTCTCCTCCTCCAGAGAGGGAGGGCAGCCATTCCCACCTCAATACCGCCACCTGGGTGACCACAGGTGGAGATGCAGCATGGGGATGTCGTGGGTGGGGAGGACGTTGGTGGGCTCTGGGACAGCCATCATGCTATGATGTGCCCATGTCCCTTGGAGCTCACAGTATGCTGACACCCTCAGGGATGGAAGAAAAAAGCAAAAAGACCCCACAGCTGAACCTGGAGATGGCATCCAACACGTATTCCAATAACTCCGATGATCCCCCGTAGGGCCTAATGAAGATATTAAGCAAGTGGTGGGGAGGAATAAGGGGTGACCACTCCTCCATCCCCACTGGAGGGCAAACCTAGACAGCATGGAGGTGGTCCTGGGGAAGAGACCAGAGTAGAGCAGAGCCCAATGCCTAGGATGACCCGAGGAAGGTAAGGCCATGGTGAAGGAGGGGACATAAATAGCAAATTGAAAAATAGAAAAAAAAGATGGTAAACAGCATGGATTTGTGGCAAGGAGGTCTTTTCAGACCAAACTGATAGTTTTATTTGACTGGGTAACAAAGATAGTTGATAAGGCCAATGTTTTGGATTTACCCTACTGTGATTTTAGTAAGGCCTTTGACTTGGTGCCACACAGAAGATTGCTGAAGGAGTTGGAGGACCTGGACATGACTATGGGCATAGTTAGATGTGTAGGAAACTGGCTGAAGGAGAGACAGTAGAGAGTGGTTGTAAATGGGGCCAAACTGAAAGAGAGGGAAGTCATGAGTGGGGCGACATAGGAATCTGTGCAGGGTCATGTCCTCTTCAATATGTGTAATGAATCTGATGGATTTTTTGACTGATTGGTTGGGGAAATGGACAAGGGATCAGGGGAAGGCAGTGGATGTGGCCTATCAGGACATAGACAAGGCCTTCGACACTGTGCTGCAAAAATGCTGATAAAGAATCTGTGCAGCCTGGGGGTGGGATCCAAAGTGGTGAACTGGGTTAACAACTAGTTAATAGAAGACTGATGGTGGTGGTACTGTAAATGGCGGAGAAATGACCAGCAGGGTGCTGCAGGGTTCAGTAATAGGACTGGTCCACTTCAATGTTCTCATAAGTGATGTTACTGAGAAACCGGAAGGAAAGATAGCTCTTTCTGCATTTGACACCAAAATTTGCAATAGATTTGACACTCAGGAGGGGCTGGAAAGAATGATCAGTGGTCTTGGGAAACTAAAGGAGTGGTCTAAATCATGGCAGTCGGGGTTCAATGCCAAAAAGAGCAAGATCATGTACCTAGGGCATAGGAACCTAGATGCTGAGCATAGGGTGGGGAGCAAGGCACTGACAGTCACTAAACAGGAAAGGGACATTTGGGTTGTCATATCTGCTGACCTCAAGCTGGCAGAGCAGTTCAACAAAGCAGTGGGCAGAGCTAGTGGGATGCTGGGTTGCATAGGGAGGCTTATATCCAGCAGGCGTGGGAAGGGGGTATCGCTTGCTGTGAGACCCTACCTAAAGTACTTGCCCAGTTTTGGAGGATACACCTCGGAAGGAACATAGACAGGGTGGAGACAGTCCATGGTAAGACAATTAAAATGGTACTGGAGTGCACAAGAAGTCCTACATGAAGAGATGGAGAGATCTCAACATGTACACCTTGAATGAGAGGAGAGCAAGAGGTTAGATAATAGAGACTTACAAGTACCTCACAGGGGTGAACAGGATGCAGAAAGTCAATCTCTTTCAAATGAAAAGGAGCACTAAGACCAGTGGACATGCAGTGCTGGAGGGGAAGAAGATTAAGAGAGATGTGAGGAAATATTACACCCCTGAAAGGGTGGTAAACACCTGGAACAAACTGGTAACAGAAGTGGTGGAGGCAAAAACAGTGGGGGGCTTCAAACATGCATGGGATAGACACAGGTGTATTAGAAAAAAGGAAGGGAGGAGGGGGGGTTGCTGGAGACCGGTTAGGGTCTGTGAAGACAGAGTAGGCTGGGAACACCTAGGCAAACTGGGTGGCCAACTGGTCCTTTTCTGCAGGCAAATTCTCTATTTCCATGATTCTTTGTTTCAGTTACAGGGGAATCTAGGAAAGACAGCAGCTTTTTCTTTAGTAGCTTCTGAATGAGGTGATACTAATAATATGTTGAGACCTAATTCTAAAGAAATCGGAGTGGGTTGGGGGGTCACATGATGCAGCTGAGTACAGAGCAGCTTGGCTCAAGAGGCTCTGCCTACAGATTTGAAACCAAATATAATCTGCTCTCTTACTCACCCCTTTGCTGGATTATGAGCCACCACTCTGTTGTTCCAGAAGTCCAAAAGCCAGAATCTGATATTTCGGAGCTCAATATGCCCAAAAAGCCAAAAACGCTGGATTTATCCAGCAGCTCGAGGAGCTCTTCTTCCAATATGGCGACTGCACAGTCTGATGCTGACCCAAATAATCTCACTCAGGAACTTTTGGAAATTAAGTATTTTATGGGCAATATAACTAACCAGCTTTCTAGAATGAATACTGCTCTTGCAGCTGTAAAGGGCGCTGTTTACAGTCTTGGTGGGCAAGTTTGAGGACTGGGTCTAACCAACAGAACACCGTAGGTCTGTGCTCAAACATGAGCTACAGCAGGTCTGGGACAAACTGGATGACCAGGAGATGAGGAGCAGGCAAAACAATTTGAGACTCTTGGAAATCCCCAAGAAGTAAGAAGGCTGCAATATGACTGTATCTTCAGCACCTGCTCCCACAGCTGATTGGTCATTATTTGGATTCCCCAGTGGAGACTGACAAGATGCACTAGGTTCCTACAGACCCTCCCCATCACAACAAACTGCCCATCCCTGACCAACTGTTTTTCGGCTCTTCTGCTACCAAAATCAGGAGTTAATTATGTCCAATGCTCACCAGAAAAAGGAACTGCTCTGGCAGGGCATTAAGCTTTTTCTGTAGCCCGATTACCTTAGGCGGGTGATGGACAAGTGGAAATCTTTTGATAAAGCTCGGGATCTTGCCCAGGAATATAGTGTCAAGTGCATCCTTAGTCCATGAGCCATCCTCCGTGTCTTCATTGGCAAGTCTGTGGAATCCTTCACTAGCCCCACGGAGGCACTATATTCTTCAGTTGGGGTCACGATCACCGCAGGAGGAGAAACCCAGGGAAGGTAAAGCTGTCTTGACTCCCAAGCCACTGTAAGCTTCAGCTTCATCATCACCATGGAATGTGGATTCTAACCATACCTGTAAGCTCCCTGCTGGACCAGCACCCATGGATACTGCGTTGACTCAGCCCATACCAGAGGAGAGTGAACTCATGGACACTTCTCATGGCCATGGCTTAGGGGCAAATGGCTGTTTTTTTTGGGGGGGGCTTAGTAGCTTTATCCCTTTGTGTGCCAGATCTCCGGCTGTTCAATTTTCTTTCTTCTTACTATTTAATCATGAAGTCTTGGCTTTAAGGAGGGAGCTTTTGCCTGCCTATCGGGTGACTGTGATGCCTCCCTAGCAGCCCTGACTTTGTTTCTGTGGTCTGCAGTCCTGAGTGTTTTTTTTTTGTACATTTCCTTCCTTTAGTATTTATGATAGCTTGTATGAAAAGTGATCTATGGGAGGGACAGGGGGTGATGGGGGTGCTTTGCTGGTTCCTTTTTGGTTTTCTATGCATGGGCTTCAGCAACCTCTGGCATTTTTTCTTGGATGTCCTTATGTTTCTCCTTTCAGGGTTTCTGTGCTTGGCAGGGCCTGAACTTTGTGTCTGTATGCTTGTCCCCCTTTTATTTGTTTTTATTAGTATTTTTATTTCAGCCTGGATTTTGTTGGGTGTTGCATAGTCTGCTAGAGGGAGCGCTGACCTGGCTGCTGGCACAGGTGTGTTTTCAGCTTTTCATCTGTCCCCTGCTGGGCAGTTTCCTCTTTTTTGCTGTTTCCTTGTTTGGGCTACTAAATGCCCTCATCTTGGAGGGAGAATACCCAGGGCATTGTGTTTAGTAGGCAGCTGGGGGGGAATAGCTCAGCGAGGCCAGCAGTGGCATGCTGTTTTATGTTCCCTTTGGCAATAGTTTTATTTTTTTGCCTGCTCAGCGGTCCTGGCTTAGTGGGTGCTGTCAGGTTGTTTGAACCCCCACCCCTTACAACCTGTGCGTGCGGGGGCACCTCTCTCATGTTGCTTTTAGTTAGGGACTGATTTCTTGAATATTATGGGGGTCTGCACCAAATATATCAGTTGGTACTGTCTGAAGCCCTTTACCTTTATTTCTGTGTACCTTATGTAAAGTGGGGTGACCTGAGATGTCATATTTTATAGGTGTACTTTCAGCAGTAGCCTAGTGGCCGCCAAGCCTTCTATATCATGGATTTTGTGGAGTACTCTACTACAGGCATTGTATATAGTTCTCTGATGGAGCCCTGAAGGCAGGGAGAAACGTAAGATCATCCTAGTAACAAGTGCTGAGGCACTGTTACTTGTTGCCTGTTCTTTGTGTCAGAATGTAATAAACTATTTTTACAGCATCGTTAACAGTTTGCTGCTGTGGAGCAGTTGCTTGAGTGGAGAGTGCAGTTCTACGCAAGTATTCTTGATTGTATATAGTTTATCTTGCTTGTTGTTTCTTGTTTTGCTTGTTTGTTCATTTTGTTTTGCTTGTTTGTTCATTTTGTATTCTTAGCTTTTTTGGGGGTAAGTAAAGTGAAACAGAGTGATCATGGTATTCTTTCTATTTCCCATGCTGAGTTGGGGGAAGGGACTTTATGAGATATATGTGTATGGTTTGCAAAACTGTATTGTGGAATGTCCGTGGGTAGAATAGCCCCATAAAGCAGAAGCGAGTTCTTATGCACCTTAAGCATCTAGGGTGGCAAATAATATTTCTGCAGGAGACCCATCTAGTCAAAAGGGAAGCAGAGGTTAGGTAAGCTTTGAGGGGTCAAGTGTATGAGTCCTCCTATTCATCAAAGAAATGAAGGATAGCTCTTTTGTGTCATCATGGAGTGAATTATTTGTTGGATCTGGTTAAACAGGATAAGGAAGGTGGCTTTTTGTTAAGGGTAGGTTAGATGGGCAGCCCTTGGTATTGAGCATGCTTTATGCTCCTAACACTAATGATCCTCATTTCTTTCATGATGTCTCTCAGGTATTGATAGATTTGGGGCCCCCTGCAGTTCTATTGGGCAAGGATATGAATCAGGTTAATGATCTGTTGTGTGATAGAAGCAGTGTCCCCTCAACTGTGTCCTCCGTGGGCAGTAGAACTCTTAAATTGCTGCTGCATGATCATGGCCTTCAGGATGTGTGGCGCTTGGAATACCCTTCGGGCCATGATTGTACTTATAATTTGGCCCCACACGATACCTACAGTAAAACTGATAAGATCTTAGCCTCTGACTTTGCTGCCCATGGAGCATTTCATTCTACCATCGAACCCATTTTAATTTTGGATCACTCCCCAGTCACCTACAGTTTCCACCATGGGACTCATGCAGCTGAGGTCAAACGAAGGCATTGTAACGTCAGCCTGTGCAGGGATAATGCCTTTTTGACCTGGCTATGTCAGGAGGTCCAGATGTATTTAGAATTCAACCTAAATGGGGAGGTGGCAGATAAGTGCATTTGGGAGGGGCTTAAGGCCTTTTTTCAAGGCAGCATTATAGCTCATGCTTCAATCAAGAGAAAAGATAGAGTGCAAGAATTGCAATCTTTGGAGACTCAGTTATCTGATCTGCAAAGGTACCACATACTAACATACGAAATTTGCCAGCTGATAAAGGCCTAGAGGTCTATTAAGTCTGCTCGAATGTGCAGCTAGCACCCCTTATTCTGCAAGTCAGGGGATGACTCCTCTACTCTACTTCATGCTATGCTGGAACTTCAGTACAAAATTAACATAATAAACTGTCAATGGGCCAAGTTGGCCCTATGTCGAACCCAGCATGCTTATTGGGATGGGGGGGGCAGGTCGGCTGCTTGCCTATCACTTAAGGAAGATGGCAGCAGAGGCCAAAATTCCAGGAATCCGGAAGGACTCCACCCTATTAACAGTGCCTATGGAAATGAATTATGCCTTCTGGGCATATTATACTGGGTTATATGTCACTAAATTGACCCAGGGGGAACAAACTGTCCAGAAGATTGCTATGTTTTTCAATTTGATAAAACTTCCCTGTTTAACTGAAGAACAGCGTGACTCTCTAGAACGCCCAATTGCTCCACAAGAAATAAAAACAGCAAGAGGTCAGATTTTGAGTGGTAAGGTGCTGGGCCTTGATGACTTCACTATTGAGCTTTATAAGCACCATGATGACTTAGCTCTTTGCTTTCCTCCATGTTTCAGGTGGCCTGGTAAACTACGTCACTGCCAGATTCCATGACCAAAGCAATCATTTCTGTTTTACCAAAGAAAGGCAAAGATCCCTATCAGTGCTCCAGCTACCACTCCACCTCCCTCCTAAATGTGGACTATAAGATTTGGGCTAAGGGTTTGGCTCTTAGGCTGCATAAAGTGTCACCTTTTTTGGTCCACTTGTAAAAGTTGAATTTGTGGCCAGGATGGATGGGAAAGACCACATTAGGAGGCTGGTCAATCTGATGTGGGTTGTGGCATCCTTGCCAGATCCTGTGGCAGTTGTAGCACTTGATACAGAGAAAGCCTTTGATTCTGTAGAATAGCCCTACTTTTTGCTGCCCTTTGGCCTTGGCGATGTCTTTGTTAGGTGGGTTCAGACCCTTTACTCTGCTCCGCAGGCTTTGGTTCTTACGAATGGCCATGTCTCAACTCGGGTCCCTCTAGATAGGGGTACAAGGCAGGAATGCCCTCGGTCCCTGGCATTATTTGTTTTGACTCTTGAACCCCTAGCCCAAAAGCTGCATGAGGTTTCTCATATTCAAGGGATTGATTTGGTTGTGGAAGTTATAAACTAATGCTATCTGCGGACAATATTCTTATCATACTTCGGAACCTGGCCAGATAGATTCCTGCTTTAGTCACACTGTTGAATAAGTTTTCAGAGATATCTGGTCTTCACAATAACGGGAGGAAAACTGAGGTGCTTGCTTTGAACTCGAAATGTGTTTCCATCTCCCTTCATGGTGTGTGTATCACGTTATGATATCGAAATTTTGGCATCGAATTCCAGTACAGCAACAACCTCAAGACTGTTGCTGTACTAGACCCAATTGCAAAATTTTCACTGATTTTGACTGTCCCTCCCCTTTGAATAAACTCCAATCTAGAGTTTGTTATCTTTAAGAAGGGGGATGTAAGCCGACCTGGTGGCGCTGAGGGTGGAGGCGCTGGACACCACACCTTGTACTGTGCCAGTGACCTGGGTTTGGGAATGAGCACGGGTTGTTGGGGGTCAGCTGGGGGAGGGCAAGGAGTGAAATCGAGCTGCCACATGGTGGTTCTCTCCTTCTGGGAGGGAGTGGGAACTCTCTGGCCACTGGCTGCCACCCAGTCAAGGATGGATGCGGCGCCGACCTAAGGGAGCTCCAGTGATAGCCACGGGGAGGGGTGGAAGGGACTGAGTCAGTTTTCTGGGGCATGCAAGAGCCTCTATGCATGCACAATGCCTGTCTGCTAGGGGCCCTGGGAAACAGGGGAGAAAATGTGGCAAAAAAAGAAATTGTAAAGAAAAAAAAGAAGGGGGTGAGGGAGGCCAACACTCAATGTCGACATGCAAAATTTCACCAGTTGACATTGTTTCCATCGCCGATCCACATTTTGACAACTTTGGTGTCAATGTGACTTGATGGAACCCATGGTGTGGGGCTGTCCTGGGCCAATCACCAAGTAAGATATCTAGGTATCTTTATTTCTCCTTGCTGAAGGGAATGGTTACATTTAAATCCCGACCTTCTAAAGTCATTGAGGAATGACTTTGACAGGTGGAAACATCTCAGTCTCTCACTATGGGGCAAGTCCCATGCACTTCAGATGATGGTCTTCGTTAGGATTTTATATGCAATTCGATATTTACCCTTGCCTGTCCCTGAATCAATCTGGAAATCCATGGATAAGTTGGTTAGGAGCTTTTTGTGGGAGGGAGAAACCAAGAATTTTGTTGCTACAATTGATGTCCCCATGGGCTAAAGGGGGATTATGCATTCCTTGGTTCAAAGGTTATCATTTGGCAGTTGGTCTCCTGCAGATTTGAATGTGGTTGTACATTGACCCCACTGCAGGGAGATGGTCAGATGGATTGCTCTTGAGTCCATGGCCCAAGGTATAGCACCTGAGATGCTTTTATGGGACTCTACTAGAGTCAAGCTCAGCTATCCTATTCATGAATATATCATTGGAGTTTGGAAAACCATCGCTAAAATAGTTACCTTTCAGAGGAAACGTGAGGAAGAATTTCTTCACAGAAAGGGTGGTGGACAAGTGGAACACCCTACCAGAGGAAGTGGTGGGGGCTGAAACAATCATGGAATTTAAAAATGCATGGGATAGACATAAGGGAATTCTGGAGGTCAGGGGTAAGGGGCAACAGACCTCTAGAAAAATGTAAAAAGAACTTACAAGCTCAAATGGGAAGACTGGGTGGGCCATAGGCCCTTATCTGCTGACAGTGTCTATGTATCTATGTACCGCTCCATAGCAGGCCCACTTGTATTGGTAGCCGTTATGACTCAACCCTAAACTGTCATTGGGGGGGTGCAACAATTTACTGATGTCAATGGGCCAGTGGGGGGATCTCAAGAGTTGCAGATCTCTTCCACTCTGATTTTTGCCTTTTCAAAGATTTTGCTACCCTAAAGACCCAAGTGTCCCTTCCTCAATCTCATTGTTGAGGTACTTCCAAATTCATCACTTACTCTCTACTTTTATTGGTTCTGAGCTCTGCTTGCCCTTGAGGGGTATATGGGACAACATCTTAGGATTGGGAGGTGGGGGCCATGCCACTAATAAGTTCCCCAAAATAGGACAGATTTACAAGGGACTCCTGCAGGAATGTATCCCTTCTATGAATAATCTTAAAAATTGCTGGGAAAAGCAGCTTGGCCATCCTTTAGGTGAGGAAGATTGGGACTGTTGCTGGTCCAATGCTTGTGGATCCTGTAGGGATGCTGGGAGGCTTACGCAATGGATGACATTGCTCCTTTGGTACAGGACATTGGATCAGCTGAAGAAAATTAATTTGGTTAGTACCTCTGAGTGCTGGAGATGTCATCAAAAGAATGGCATGTTATTGCATTTTCTTTGGTCTTGTCTCAAACTAGCAGATGGATGGACTAAGATGCAGGTTAAACTTTCAGGTATGTTGCGGCGTCCTGTACCAATGGATGCCTCCCTCATGATTCTGGGCAATACCAACAAGATTCCTGTCCAACAGCAATCCCTTCACCTTTGGTTTATGGTATCTGTTACAGTGGCCAAGTGATTAGTGTGCAGAAAGTGGCAGTCTGAAACTGTTCCTAAAATGGATGGATGGAAAGATAGTATGCACAGATTTGCTGCCCTGGAGTGTCTGTCTTATATAGCTTTGGATAAATTAGCACTCTATGATAAAGTGTTGGGGCCCTACTTATCCTGACCCTTATTGCATTTCCTCTGATATACTGGGGGTATATTACTGATATTCTTTAGAATAATCCAAGCAGTGTTTTACTGCCCAGTCTGGAATGATAATTGACTACCCCACAGGATTCTCTAGTTGTATACCCTTGGTTCTGATAAGGGCTGTATTTTATTTTTATCTGTCACTCTGCCTCACCTCTCTTTTTTCTGTCTATTTCACTATTTCACCCTTGTTGTATTTTATGGTCTGTAGTGTTTATATCTAGGACAAACCCTTTACTATTGTGAGATTGTTTCTGAGGTTTATTTGTGGGCTATGAATTGGCACCCAGATAATTGAGACTGAACTGTGGGTCCTTATTTGTTGTCAGTGTGTTTCTCTTAGACCTTCATACTTGTTAATGTTTCTCTGTTCCCTTTGCAATTAATTTGTAATGTTAGGAACTTGTGTTCTGGCTAGATACAAAGAATTACATTTCTATTTTTGGTGTGTGCAATACATTTTGTATATAATAATGAAAACCTGAATGTACACTTTATATTAACTCTTCACTACCATTTGCCTGATGAAGTCTGATGCTTGTAAAGTCCCTGTTGTGCTAATTCTATGTAATGTAATCCTCCACTTGTATTTGCCTGATGTTCATGTATGTACCTTGTAATGTACCTTGTAATCTCCCAGGTCGCACCTGAAAATAGGTACTTGGCTGTCTAGTGTGCTTACCCGGTTAACAAAAGCAAATAAATAAAAACTATTAATTGCAAATAAAAAAGAAAGAAAGAAATCAGAGTAGGTGATGATTTAGTCCTCCAAAAGGAGACTTTTTTTAGAAAGCTTCTCCAACTCTCCAAATTTGAGCTCCTCAGTTTATGTCTGGCAGCCATTTATGCAGGATCTTAATATTTTGTAAAGTATACCTATCTCAGCCTCATCTAATCTAAGTTCAACTCTTCTAAAATTTGCAGTGGATCCTTACAAAGTTCATAAAACTATTTTGAAGAACCTTTGGATAATTAAAGATAAAATATCAAATATTAGGACAAAAAACTTTAACCACCAGGTAACACTCAATAAACTCTATAAGGTGACCTTTGATAAACTATTCAGGTAGCATTCAAATTGATCTTTGGTACTACTGGTCTCCCATTTGAAACCTCAAAAAATGAAAGTCAATATGGAAATATGAGGAATTGAAGTAAATCATCCTGCCCCTTTCAGTAAAAATTATTTACCCGATTTTTGACTAGCACAATAACCTAGAGGTTAGAGTAACAAGCTATGAATGAGCTTGGTGCATACAACAGACTTGGATTTAATTCCCACAACCTCCACCTGCATGCTGTATAAACTGTGTAAATCTGAGCAAGTCACTTAACCTCCCCAGTGCTCCCTGGACAACCTTGAAAACAGGCACTTTTGCCTAGGATGCCCTACCTAGTTGCCAAAGAATAAATCAAATTAAAAAAAATAATAGACCAGAAAGCCAATTGTTTTTATTGCAGCTTAAATAAAAAAAGCAGGCAAAGAAAAACAGGGAGATTTCTAACAGCTACAACACAGGGAGATAAAGTCACAATGGAAAAAATAAATATAAAAAAAGAGTAAGAAACTAAAAGGGAACAGTTTAAATACACAAAATGGAAAAGAAACAGATGCATAAAATGAAGCAAAAATGAACAATACCAAACTAATTTGACAGAAGACATCCAAGATAATCATCCTCTGGTATAAGCTTCTCAAAATTCAGCAACTGAGTTCAATCAACAGCCATCTATGCTTACATTACCTCAACCTGAGTCTTATTAATTTATAATTTCAAGTAATTCATTATTATCAGAGAATTTGTGCCCCATCCCATTGGAATTGAGGCATTGGGCAGACAGGCCATTAACAATCATCAGGAGGCTTGCATTACCATCAAGAGCATTACATAGGAGAGAAATTAAAGGGAGGAATCTTGTAGAGGTAAAATTTCATATTTATTTCATACAAATGACATGGATACAAAGGACTATTTTACTCATAACATTGATTCCTCAGGCCATTCTGATATTGTTACAGTATTTGCAAGTAATATTTCAAAGTTGGAAACACTATGGGCAAAACATCTCTCCTAGCCTCCTGGAGGATTATAATGAATCCTCCAGAATTATTAGACACTATAATAATATAACAGAACCAACCAAAGGAACTGGTAAATAATTTAGGCAGGAACCATATTGACATGATTGTCACCCTTATAGATAATAGGAATAATACAAATAACAATGGAACCCCATTGTATCCACAGACAAATGAGGACAAGACTTTATTGCATTTTGGCTTAAAAATCCTAGATCAATATTTCATAGGAACCACTAAAGAAACCATTAGTGTATTTTTCAGAATATAACTTGGATGTGAGGGCATTATATCATAAATGTTAATTATATGTTATTTGATTGCTCACAAATTGATATAACATTTAAAAGCATGGCCCTTGCTGACTTGATCCTTGCTGTCAGTATCGAGTTTCAAAATATGGGATTTATTTATTTATTTATTTTTTTGTAGCTATGTATGAACCTTCTTCTATGCCCAGTCTATGCCAGCCAAGGAATTATAATTTACCACTGAGGCAAGTTTCTCAAACTCGATAACTAATCGAAGACTCTAAAATTTCAATTTTCAAGTATCTAAGATTTTATAATACTGTATAAACAGATTTACTTCTCTTAGTTGAAATGTTCAGTGCTGACAATCCTTGCAGTATAATGTATTGCAGGTTGATTCTTTAAATGCCTCTTCACTTACAACAGCAGAGAACTGAAATATTTCAATTATTTTGCAGAATGTAGGTGGACAGTGTTCTAAAATAGCAGTCCCTGAATGTAAGACCTTTTTTTATTATCATATGATATTATTTTCAGTCAGGAGACATGGACTGGTTCAAGGAGGGATTAACCCATGGCAGGGCTTGGCTTCAATGAGTATTAAGCCATACCTGGGAGGGGGGGTGTTGTGAGGATCGAGGCCACAGGCTGAGTGACTTCAACCACCCAGGCATGGATTAATGCTCAGTAAATCCATGCCCTGGAGTGGCTGAATCATCTTATAACATGGGCAATATCATGTTAGAGGTTTATCTAATGGAATATTAAAACAAATCCCTGTCAACATGCAGTTGTAATAAAACAGTTATTCCACCTAATGAACATAGTCTAGTAAGAATGCTGTAGTTGTAATTGTCCATTAGGTAGATTTTTTCTAATAAGGTTGCATAGAGATGTGGTAAAATTCCACCATTTTCAGTCTACATTATGCTGTTGGGGATGCAATTCCTCCATTTGTGGGTGAAATTCTGCCATTCTCAGGTGAAATTATGCTGTTTATAGGTGGAATTCACTACATCTCTACACATCTATATGGTGGAGTGATTTTACTAGGTCAGTTTACATTTCTGTCAATCAGGATATTGTGGTCTGGGAAGGCAACTGTGGGTATACTGGGGATTGATCAATGGTCACGTGACCTGTTTAGATGAATCAGAATACAGGATATTAGGGACCCATTTTATAAAACTGATTAAATTACGTGGGTATCATACAATCGAAAAAGAAGCCTGTAGATCAAAAAACAAGGGCAGACTTCAGGGTGTTTTTTTAATTGCCATTAAACATTCATTGAATTTGGAGATTGTGGACCTTTTTTCTAAAACCCCAAAAATGTGGAAATCTCAAATCTTAAAATTATTATTATTCTCCTTATATTCCTCCTACTCACTCATTAAGTTATGATGTGCAAATATGGAATTCTTTAAATGGCATTCTTGAGCAGCTATATAATAATTTTTAAGATAATTTGTTCTGTTGTTAGGAGACTTGAACTCACATATTGGAGATTTGTTAAACATGTCCTAAGATGATGATTCAGAAAGTACTGAGGCAAATATGTTATTGGCAGTAAATGAGAAACTGAGACCATCTATTTCTCTAAAAGATGAAACAAGCAATAACCATGGCAGGAAGGTAATCGAATTGCCTCAAGATTAAAATCTAGTATTATTAAATGGAAGAATCCCTGATGACCCTATTTGAGTGCCATGGAAACTTACAATATTGATTTAGCATGAGTAAACCTCCCCCACTGAAGGTACATAAAGGACTTTCTAATTAGAACTAGACCAGAAGCAAAACACTTACCTAAAGTAATTTTGTTTGATCCAAACTTCATAAATCAAATACATCAAGTGTTCCCTTGAACAGTACTTTGGTAGTTAATCAGAGGAGAGTAGTTTGGTCTTGTGGTCGTTCTGAAGATCTTAACTACACCTTGTGTTCTCCACAAACTGAAAGTATAAAAACAGGTTTATTTCCCTCAGTTGATTTGACATACATATTTGATTGCTTTGAAAAACTCAATAAAACTCTTGATTCAAGTTTATATACTCCCTGTGAGATCAAATTTAGTTCTGAAACATGATTCAACACAATATATTGGAAACAAAAATGCCAAGAGTGATCAAGGCTAATTTTATTTAAAATTTGTTGACTGAGTAAACCCCAAGAGCAATAAATGCCCATTTTCAAGGGGGAACTGGAAGTGAGGCAATACAGTGGTGAAATAAGAAAAAAAGGAAATACAATGAAGCAAGACAGTTACAGGTCCAGTGGTATTGCACATGCTGATCAAGTATTATTGCCCTTGCACACAGACAAGTCCAGAAAGCACTTTGTTAACACCAATTTGAATGTTGAGCATGCTGTAATGCTTTGTTTTGAGATTGACTTTTTGTTCCAGTAGGATATGACTCTGTAAATAAAAGATCATTGACCTAGTGAGGTACAAAAAAAAGTGGATGTAGCCAGTAATTTTGGGAAGACCTGGTATTATATAGACTAGTTTTTAAAACTGTGTCAGCCATACTGTAAACAACAATTTGTTGGCATCTTAAAAAAAACACCTAAACCACGTAAGGGTAAAGTAAACAATATGCAAGACAAGAGAGGGGCAGCAAAGTGCTTCAAAAACTGCATAGTGACGAGTAGATTTTGGATTGTAGGCAGCAAATCTACATATCATGTTACATTAAACCTTTACTTATGCTTTGCACAGAAGTGTTGTTTGCAGTCACATACACATAAAGACCACTGTCCAGTGGACTTACAGTTTCTGAGTCTGTAAAGTTGATCAAGGTGGATGTGCACGGACCTTACCAGGTTGGATATACAGTGGTGCTAGTCAGGATGCAGTGCAATAATGCAAAGATGTAATTTAATGGCAATTAACCTCTTTTGTCATGCAGTATGTTGTGACATGACATTTGCTGTAAGTTACTGCATTGCACTGTGGCTGGCTCCAAAGTATGTTCTTGGAATGAGTATAACTGGTCAACAATGAAACCAAGATAGTGAAAGGGGAAATCTCCATGCACAGGGCCCCATACCCAAATGTGGGTCTGATCCCAGTGTACAATTTGTATGCAAAAACATTTTGTTTTACTTAATGTTTACTGTAGCATAGTAGTCTGTATCAGACTAATGTTATTTACTTCTATAAGATCTTCTATAACTACAAATTTCAGAATCCCCTGCAGCTAACATCAGAGCAGGACTGCAACAGTCAGAGACTCAATAGCCTGCAGTGAATGTTAAAGTTTACGTAAGCTTTGATCTTTTGTTTGCTGGTCCTGCTGTCCTCCCAAGGCTATGTACAGTCACACTTAGCCCTAGGAGAAAAGTAGAACCAGGAAACATCTGATCTGACACTTGAGTGTGGAGCCTAGTGTACTGACTGTTCCCCTTTAGCACTATCATTTTTTTTCAGTTATAGTTCTATTTAAGTCTTTGATTTGTTTGAATGATGGCAGGAAATTTAGTTTTTGTTTTGTGCCAGAATGTACAGTATATACTTTGTTTTACTGACATTCAATAAAAGCCAATTTTTAGAAGCCATTTCTGTACCAAGGCAAAGTCTAACTGCCAAGTTTCTGGAAATGTCATTCACATTCTAAGCCTCATTATGAAGGACAGTCTCATACACATACATGATTATATGAGATTTTGAGTCACGCAAACTGTGCGTTAGGTCATTTAGACAGAAATTAAAATGAGATAGACCCCAGGATGGACCTCTGGGGGACTCCAATAACAGTTTGGATTAGAGAAGATGAGATGGAATTCAGAGAGGCTGAATGAAATCTATCAGAAACACAGTTTTGAAACCATAGAACTACTGAATCAGACACAGCAAGTACATGAAGCTTGGCAAGCAGGCGACCTTTGTAGACCAGATCAAAGGCTTTGGAAAGATCCAGAAAGAGTGCATTAACCAACTCCCCACTGTCCAAAGCCCTCAGAAGATTATTAGAGACTTCAAGTACTTCAGTAATCATGCTATGATTATCTCTAAATCCATGCTGGCAAGGATTTTATAAATTGCCTGTATCCAGATACTCTTTAAATTGGTCAGAAACAATCCTTTCCAGGACCTTGGCCAGTGGGGGAGAGTAAAGATATTGGGTGATAGTTCTTCATCAAGACGTGCTTTCTTGACTTAAAAATGAGCACCATGGTCACCTGCTTCCATAGCCTTGTGTTCTAACTGGAGACTATGGAGAAATTATATAACATATGCATTAGGTGGGCCATTTTGAGTCCCTCCCAACCCATAAAGAGCTCATCACTAATCTAATCCTCCCCATGATAGACTATGCTGGCATAGTCTACAGCTCAGCCCCCCCAATCATCTCTCGCAAGACTAGACCCCCTCTATAATGCCTTCTGTCACTTCGCTTCCAACCTCCCCTTTCAAACCCACCACTGCTCCCTGTACTATGTCCTAGCCCTCTCCGCTCTCGACAATCGACACCTTGCTTATTGTGCTGCCTTCATTGGCAAGTTCTGGTTTGTGGCTCTCCCCCATTTCTCCAGTCTTTTATCCCCCTCATCACTTTCAGTCTTCAGAACATGTGATTCCTGTACCTTCACTCTCCATCATCCACACTTGCAATAGGGCAAGGTCACTTTCTCCTTTAGGCTCCCTGATCTTTGGAATCATCTCCCCCACTCATTCTGCCTCATGCCCTCTCTAATCTTGCTTAAAAAGCAATTACCCTCTGCAACTCATCCCCTTCTACCCTTGATTCCCCTCTTCTCCTCTCTCCCCACTTTCCTCCTCCTCCCACCTTCTCTCACACTTGGTACATCTTGTCCCCCATACCTTTACTCCCTTGTATCTTTCTGAGACTGCATTATCCACCTACCCCTAATGTCTCCTCAATCCCTTGTATGTGTATTCCTGAGCTGTCCTAGTATTATGCATATGTATACCTAGTATACCCAGGTACCCAGATTTCACATTTATTGGGCCTATGTATATATTTATTTTGCCTATGTATATATTGTTTACACTGTATTATATTGCCTATTGCATGCTGAACCTTGTCAGTTTATACTAGTCCAAATATGTACCCTGTTTGTCTATCCTTTACCTAGATATATATGGCTCTACCTTGGTCATGCAGGTATTTTCACTGTTTTGCTACTCTGACTATTGTGTAATCCTTTACCCTCTCCCCTGTTCGCACCTGGAAATGAGCCTTGGCTCAGAGTGTCTTTCCCTGGTACTAAATTTTAAATAAATAAAATCACTGACTGTAGAGAAAGGTCTCAAATCCAATATTATCAGATCCCATTCTGGTCTTTATGTTCCTTTTCTTGAAGTATCCAAGGATTTGCTTGACACATAAGGTTCTAAACTTAAACCCAGTATCAGCACCTGTGCAGCTGGCTACAGGCATCTAAGTATAAGAGAGATCAACTGATGGAGCAAGGTTGGCAGTGCCACAGAAAAAAATAACTAAATGCTTTGGCAATGTCAGTCAACTCTGTAAGACTGCCATGATCAGTCATTAGGAGCAGAACCACTGTAGAACTATATTTGTCCAGGAGATTTTTTTATTGTTTGCCAATTTACCTGCTTACCATTTGAAGAATGAAACTGAGATTTCAAGTAATAATCAGATTTGATCTTTCTCACCATGTGCTTGCATTTTTTTTGAGTTTTTTTTGTAGTCAGTGATGTTTTCTGTATGCCTTCCAGGCTCTGTCTCTCTCCAGTATCATTTATATCAAACAAGGTGTGATCCACTCTCAGCATTTGTTTATTAAGCGTACACATTGCAAAATAATTGCAAACTGTTAAATCCATACATTATGTAATCGAGCATTAAATCCAAAGTGGCGATAGTATACAGAAAAGACCAATCAATTTGAGCAATTGCACTCCTAAATATATTAACATTCAAAATGCAGATTGGTTGATTAGTCACATACATGGGTGGGGAGCATGTCCTACATGCACTTTAATAACAGTTGACTGGGGAGTAATCACTTAAATTATCAGCATAGGGACAAACCTGGACAATATGATCTGGTCTGGAGGTGACAACCTAGTCAGTTAGGGACTTTGTGCCTGCTTTGTAGTTTACTCGAGTTGTAGTAGAGATTATTTGTGTAAGATTTAAGTTTTCAAGATGATCCTTAAGCTTTCAGTTTATTTTATCAGTTGAGTTGATATTATTTTGCAGTTATTAGCATATATGTGTTGTACATCCAAATATTAGATGATAAAGGGATTACATAGAATAACTGGCTGATGCAACTCGAATGTATAAAGTTATTGCATGAAGCGATTCAAGTGTTAAGGCACATATATGCTTAAAAATATAGATATCCAATGTAATAGATACAACAAAGTCAGTAAAGTCATAAACATTAAGCTGAGAGCCATAACACAGAACAGAAGGCAAAGTTAAATGTGCTGTACTGGACAATTGGGAAGCCTAAACAATGTATATTATATTGGATTTAAAATAATTGTAATAGGGTTGCCAGCAGATATCAAACTCTGGAAATTTATTAATGCTAAGTGAGACAGTCGATCAATTAAGGTAATATGAGAAAGGCTGACCATGAGCTCATCAACAGAAGGGATGGTAGGGGATCTCCAGTGGCTCAGGATTAGGCATTTAGCCTGCATGCAAAGAAATGCCAGCCACCTATGTGCCCACTGAGAAAGATGTGAAGCATAATCCATGATGACTAGGAGGATCGGGGGGGGCTAAAAGGGGTAAATACAGTTGATATTCACATCACACACCGGGGGAATATCCTTTGTTTCATGTTTGGCATGCTTAAAGTCAGTCAATAAAGAAAGACTGTCCTCAGAAAAGCTGGGAAGAAAATAGAAGGTGGCCAACGGTAAGTGTTTAGCACTCACTAAGCATAACATAATAGGAAGAAAGTCATAAGATGGGAAGTTATTAACAATATTCTCAACAAACACTGAAAATGAGATTTTTTAGTAAATTAAAACTCCACCTCTATCCCTTCCTTAGTCTCTCTTGCTTTAATAGACTTTAATTTGGGATTTCAATTTCTGTGTCCATTTTTAGGGCTGTGGGTGGAACCTGCAGCCCTTTTGGGATCAGATAGTAGCTTTAAAATGGCTGATCGTGAAACCCCCTTTTTGGACTTTTGAAAGTATTCCTCCACAGCTGCAAAATAGTGCACTTCCCCTCTGATTTTTGCTATTTGCTGCTCTATGTTAAAGGCATCTGAAAGGGGGGATGCTACTGTATTGTACCTCAGAACTTTTCAGGATATTAAGAAAAAAAACTTTTTAAACTGCTGTTTCTATCATTTGCCCAGCTCAGTCTAATAGAGTTATTCTATTTCTTTCAGCAATTTAGGGGTTAACTCATTATGTGTTGTTCTGGAATTTACTGAAACTCTGAAAGCCAGATTACAGTATCAGATTACAGACAGTGCAGCTGCAGCTGTTAGCTATCTCATTCATATGGGCAGGACAGGTTGCCTGCTCACACACTCACTCACACACACACACACACACACAGCAGCATGTACTCTGACTAAATAAATTCTAGAGGACTGAATTAGAAGCATCCCAGCTTTTGATGATTGTGGCTAAACAGCACTATATGGCACCAACAAGGACATAACTTTGGTCATTTGGTAGCTTTTCACAGCCTTATCAGCTCTGGTTAGAGTTTGTTTACATAACCACGTCTCAGACACTGTGACAAAATCAAAATCATGCACCTGCACCCATATTCTAAGTTTATTTACTTTTGCTGATAGGCTTTTATGTTTACATGGACAATGGGTAGGGCATGATTAAGTGTCACAGTTTTTGTCAGGCCTGTCAACAAGGGAACCAGGGTTTGACTGAACATAACCTGCTGAAAGAAGAAGTACTAAAATGAGGGTTTGTGTCCTGTTTGCTAAATTTGTATGGTATGGTTCAGTTATGGTTTATGTTGTATTACAATTATGAATTAAGTTTGATACCTGCAATCCATGACCAGCTTCCAAGACAAATAGGCCTACATGAAAGTTTAACTAAATCTCCAGGACCAAATAGACATCAACACACACAGAGCAATGTAGTGCATTAAAAGTGGATGAGACTGGGGCCAGCCCAGTGGCACTGAGGGTTGAGGCACTGGATGCCACACCTCATGCCATGCCAGAAACCCGGATTCGGTGACAGACTGAGGTCACCGGAGGTCGGCCGGGGAAGAGAAGGATTGAGCACCCAACAGCTGCTCTTCTTTTCTGGGGAGGGGTGGGATGCTCATCCTGCCACTATACCGCCACCACCTGGGTGACTACAGGTGGCGCTGGTGAGGATGGGGAAAGCAGATAAGCAGGGGAGAGGTCGACATTGGCTGAGAACTGGAGTGGAGGCATGTCTCAGCTTGCCTCCATCTCATTGGTCCTTCCTGAGCACCAACATTGGCAAGAGGTGGATCAGAAAATGGAAAAACACCTTGCGGCCAATCCAGGTGAAGGGCTTCTGCACTGAAGGTGACCATGGAGGAACTTGGAGGAGATTCAACTGCACACTCCCCTGAAGATTCGGAGGAGGCTGGAAGGACTCCTTCACCCAACCCAGGGGGTCAGCCAGGTATCTAGATGTATGTACAGGAGTGGGGCAACTATGGGAGCATCCTCCCAGTCCTCATGTCACTGACTGGGTGCATTGGGATGCCTGGAGAGAGGGATCGGCTGTGGTGCTAGAAGGGTGTAAAAAGAGATGATAAAAAAAAAAGAAGTGAATGACACTGAACTAGCAGGTGATGAAGACTTGGTAATATAGATAAAACTAAGATAAAATGAATAATAATTTAAAGTGACCAATATTGAGTAAACTGGTATATTGCTAATAAAACTTGTTTTAATAATAAGAGAGCTTAACAAATGTAGGAAAGCTTAAAAGTTAATATTACAACAAGAAAAACACAGTTTTCAACAAAACAAATGGAGGAAACTTAATGAAGTTCAAAAAGATAA
Source organism: Neoceratodus forsteri (assembly GCA_016271365.2). NCBI lineage: Eukaryota > Metazoa > Chordata > Ceratodontiformes > Ceratodontidae > Neoceratodus > Neoceratodus forsteri. The sequence goes on along the minus strand of CM057453.1, from coordinate 516,432,608 downwards.
TAATATGAAAACATTCTGGGTCTTGGTACTAAAAAGATAATAAATGTGAAGAAATTCTGGGCCCTGGTTTCAAAACGACAGTGTCTTTTCTCTTCCATGGATTCTTATATACCATCTGCAGTTTGGTAAGATCACTTTCAAAATGTATTCTATAATCTCAAGAAAGAACAAAGGTTAGAAATATAAAAAGTGGGATTCTAAAATGGCAACCAATCAGTTAACATACATTATAAAAAGGGTCTCAGAAATGCTGCAATCTGATTGGCTGTTAATAATGATAATGATAATAAATTTTATGTCACAAAAGTGCCTTTTGGGCCATCAAGGCACTTTACAAAAGAGAAAAACCAATTACAATTATATAAAACCATAAACAGCATAATAAATAACTAACAAACAAAAATAAACGGGGTATCAAATTATGTGGAGCCTTCATAGGCACGAATCCATAAAAAGGTTTTTCAAAGCCTGTTTGAACCCCTCCACGGTCGTGCAGTCCTGAAGCTGATGGGGTAGAGAATTCCAGAGGGTAGGGGCTGTGTGTATAAATGCACAGGACCAAGAGGATTTCAGAGACACCCTCGAAATCTCTAGCAAACCCTCGTCAGCGGAATGCTGCTGTCACACCAGATGGTAAGGCACAAGGAGCTCTTTCAAGCAGTCAGGGCCCAGTCCGTGTAGGGCTTTATAAGCCAGTAAACCAACTTTGAAGGTGATCCGCCACCCAATCAGCAGCCAATGCAGATTGTGCAGCACGGGAGTAATATGGTATGCTTGAGAAGCCCCAGTTAACAATCGCGCTGATGCATTCTGCACGAGCTGCAGGAGGTGGATTTCAACCCCAGAAAGCCCTAAGTACAGGGAGTTACAATAATCATGGTGCAAAGTCACAAAGGCATGAACTAATGTAGGCAAGTCCCCTGATGGAACCAGGTGCTTAATCCTGGAGATATTCCCAAGATGATAAAAGGAAGGCTTGACGACGGACGACACCTGAGATCGTAATGTCAGCCCGTCGTCAAGCACTACCCCCAGGTTTCACACCCATTCAGAGGAAAGGAGCTGAGAGCCCCTAAGAAAAAGTCCAGAGGGCTGATCAGCTCTAAACCACTCTATCCAGTGACCTGGGTCCACTACCATCACCTCCGTCTTTCCGGTGTTCAACTTTAACTAGCTCGAGTTCATCCAATCCTGGATTTCAGTGAGGCAGGTATCAAGTACCGTGATAGCTCTATCCTGGTCGGGGACAAAAGACAGGTAGAGCTGGGTATCATCAGCATAGCAGTGAAACCTCAGCCCATACCATCTTACAATGTCTCCAAGGGGCAGCATATACACTGCAAACAACATGGGAGACAGCACTGAACACTAAGGAACCCCACATGGCAGGGAGAAAGGGTCCAAGGAAAAAATCCCTGACACCAGTCTCTGACTCCTGCCAGTAAAGAAAGATGTAAACCACCTCAAGACTGTACCTGACAGTCCGCAGATGGACCTCAGACGTCCAAGCAGCACCCCATGGTCTACAGTGTCAAAGGCTGAAGAGAGATCAAGGAGCACCAAGATAGAATGGTTCCTCCTTTCCCTCGCCATCAGGAGATCATTGAGCACCTGAACCAGTGCCATCTTGGTACTATGCCTCTTACAAAAACTGGACTGGAGAGGTTCGTAGATGTTATGGATGGTCAAGTGGTCATCCAGCTGTATCGCCACTACTTTCTCAATCACCTTCCCTATAAAGGGAAGGTTTGAGATCGGTCTGCAGTTAGCTGGAGAGTCTGGGTCCAAAGCAGCTTTTTTCAGGAGGTGAATTACCACCGCCTCCTTCAGGGAGCTTGGAAACTCACCGGATTCCAAGGAGCACCGGACTATCCGAGCTAGGACCAGGCCGATCATATCCCAACAACCCATAATCAAGGAAGTTGGGCCCGGATCCAAACTACAGCATGTGGGGCACATACCCTGGACAATCTCAAGACTTCCACAAGCTCGGGCAAGGTAAAGGTACTCCAGGAAGCCTGAGGTGAGGTGACCAAGCACCGATCATCAGCAACTCCCCTAGAATGAGTTGGACAAACCTCCAACCTGATGTCAGCTACCTTATCTGCAAAGAACCGAGCAAGCTCATTGCATTCCACTTGCAAAAAAGGTCTTCGGAGCTGTAGACAGGTTGGGTTGCACAACCTGTCGACAGTTCAGAAGAGCTGAGCAGGTCGGTTCTGAGTGGCAGCAATCTCCCAGGACAGGAATTCTGCCTTTTTACGGGAGATTGTTGATTGATAAATCTTGTAATGCTCAACCAATCTAAGGTGGTCGGCAACCAGGGCGGACTTCCGCCAGCGTCGTTCTAACCTATGTCCTACTCACCGCAACTCCCTCAAAGGCCCATCAAACCAAGGGGCCCAAGGGCAAAGGGGGAGAGGACGCACAGGGACAGGAGCAATCAAGTCCAGGGCTGAGGAGATGGCCTTATTATAGGCCACTACCAAAGTCTCAGGACTTGAACTGGCCACAGGAAACTCCAAGAGGTCAATCACCACTGCTAGGCCTTCAGGACTCACTTACCGTAAAGGGTGGTAACTGATTATCTCCACAGGGGAAGGCCTCCGAAAGGGGGCACAAAAGTTGAAACTCATGATGTAGTGATCAGACCAACCCACTGGTTTCACCTCCAAGTCAGAGGCCTCAAACCCCAGGAGGAAAACAAGATCAAGAAAGTGACCATATTTATGTGTGGCAGAGATAAAAACCTGTGTAAGGCCCTGAGATGTCATAAGCTGGAGGAAGTGTTGTCCAAACTGCAAGAGATCGTCGTTGACCCAGGCATTGAAGTCTCCGAGTACCATCAACCTGTGAGGATTCCAATGACCTTACATTAATCTATGTTATACTGTCATGTACAGCCTGATCACCATAGCACATGGATTCTTCCTCTCAGCATTCTATCCTTGAGCACTGCTGAACAACTGGAATGTTGCATTCTGATTTTGAACCAGCATTCTTTAACTGTTGGTGGAAGAATTATTTTATTAGAAATCTCCCTCTAAATGAGGAAAACATTCAAAAAGTACACTTTTAACACTTTTCCTTCGGAATAATTTTTTTTAATAGCAATAAGGCACTCCTAGGAGTTAAATTAACAGTCAGTTAATCACTCCCTAGGGGCAATATGGCACTCGGCTGCACCTTGTGCCACATTACACCCCTAGGGGGTGATTAACAGACTGTTAATCTAACCCCTGGTGATGACTTATTGCGTAATCGCATGGCACTCCCAACCTGCTAAAATTAAAATTTGCTTTTCGCCACATAAAACATCATCATTCTGGTGAATAACAAGAAGAAAAGAATCACCAAGAAGAAAAGGGCAGACCAGGGGACTAAAAACATACCTGAATTCTGCATAGTTACAGAGAATGTGCCTTTGAGATCTCAGTCTGCACAGGTCATAGTGCAGGAATAGTACAGTGGAGAGGCAGCTGCCATGACTCACCTGGGCTCAGGACATGCAGCCCCCAACACATCACAACAGACATTTCTGGCAGAAATGTGGAAAGGATTTGCCACTGTAAAAGTTCATGGCTATCAACAATAACATGGCCCAACTGTCATGCAAAGTGTTCAGTCTTTTTTCTTTTCCAGTGTGCAGAAAGAGTGTGGTTTACATAGTAAAGGCACCGAGTCACTCTGTCTGTTTGGTTCAAAGGAAAGATGTTATGATACAACAATAAACAGATGTGATCAATAACTTTGGTGGTACTGTGTCCAGTACATCGCACAGAATTCAAGTTTATGGTACAAAAGTTGGATCCGAGTCCAAGACTTTTTTTGTTTGTTTCCCCTATCTCTGGCTTAACCTGATGCTTATCCTTCCTCTACACTCTCCTTCCCCTCTGAATCAGCTACTCCTTCAACCTTACGTCCCCCCACTGTTTGCTCTCCCTACCTCTGGCTTATCCCGATGCTTATCCTTCCTCTATACTCTCCTTCCCCTCTGAATCAGCTACTCCTTCAACCTTACGTCCCCCCACTGTTTGCTCTCCCTACCTCTGGCTTATCCTGATGCCTATCCTTCCTCTATACTCTCCTTCCCCTCTGAATCAGCTACTCCTTCAACCTTACGTCCCCCCACTGTTTGCTCTCCCTACCTCTGGCTTATCCTGATGCTTATCCTTCCTCTATACTCTCCTTCCCCTCTGAATCAGCTACTCCTTCAACCTTACGTCCCCCCACTGTTTGCTCTCCCTACCTCTGGCTTATCCTGATGCCTATCCTTCCTCTATACTCTCCTTCCCCTCTGAATCAGCTACTCCTTCAACCTTACGTCCCCCCACTGTTTGCTCTCCCTACCTCTGGCTTATCCTGATGCTTATCCCTCCTCCTCACTCCCCTTCCCCTCTGCACTAACCACTCCTTCAACACTAGGCCTGTAGGCTGCTCAAGTGGGATCTAGCATCCACCCCTCTGGCTGTTGTTTAAGTCTTCATTGTTTGCACTGCATTTTCCCTTTCCACTCTGTATTTAGTCAATACATTACCATGCACTTTATTTCTGTACTGTATGATTATGATATACCTCTTGTTTCTTCTGTGCATCGTACTTTATTGTATTTTTTATTGCTGCCATGCAATTGTTCCGTATTTGTGCACCCTGTAATACTCTGTAATTATGCTCTTATGTATTGCACCTACCCTTATCTTTATGTAAATGCTTGTTATATGTAATCAGGGCCTCCTTGTGAATGAGCCTGCTCAATAGAGCTTTTCCTGCAATAAATGTGAAATGAAATGAAATTGAAATGTATCCATGGTTGCCAAGTGTTAGAAAAGGCAGTTAGTCTGTTCTAGAGTGAGAAGGTCAAATGTTCCATAAAGTATATCCTCACAACTATGGCTATCCACTGCTGAAGTGTGGGGATGTTCTCCTGGAGCCAAAGTCTAATTACGGCTTTACAAGATGAAAGCAACAACATAACCAACACTGTTATAGAATTATACCTAATTCTCAGCCCCTGAGGAGGTATGCTCAATAAGACACAACTAGCTGTTAAAGGAGGAAATTCCCTCCAATATAGGTAGAGCTTCAGGCAGGACCAAAAATATGTTACCGGATCAGTCTTTAGCTTACTGCATTTCATCCAACAAAACCCCAGCCTTCCCCCATATACAAAGCCTGTACTTCAAGTTAATAGAAGTACTTGGAGTGGCATTTGCACGAAATTCCCTCCAAAAGGGGGGAGGAAAAACTCTGATTGTGGAGATGGTCCATTTAATCCAGAACTCTATGGTAATTTCTTTGGAATGTTCACATTTCTACCTACATATCTAGACACAAATTTGACTCCTGGGACAACAATTCCTGTAGGCCTCCATATAAATTACTTATAACGTACCCTCAGGCTTCACCTTTGATATCAGACGTGAGGAGCTGACATCCCTGTTCACTGAATGTGGAAATTTGTCCCAGTTACTGCCCTGTTTGAGCAGGTATGCATGGACCTGAAGATATCTGAAGTACTCTTAATAATAATAATAAGAAGAATAAACAACTTTATTTATATAGCGCTCTACACAGTGTTATCAGATTACTGCACAATAAAACGATGAAAACCATAATAAAAAAATTTTATAAGACATTCTTTATTGCATTTAAGATTTTCAGACTGGACATACATATATAAATCCCGGGAAAACCCAGGATCCACAAACTCAAAACTGGTTGTGTAATCTATGTACAAATATAACTATGTACACACACAGCGATGGGGCTGACCCTCCATTGCACATAACACAATCTGACCAACTCTTAATCTCGGGTAATTAGTTCCATAAAAAAAAAAAACTTGAACCCAAAGGTGAGGTCTCTACATTTGGAAAAAAACATAAAATATTAAAATGTTATTTAATAATTCAGTAATCCCAAAAACAATCAATTACAAGATAGCACCAAATGCAAGCTGAAATAAATAGGTCTTTAGGGCAGTCTTGAAGCTCTCCACTGTCAGGCACTCCCATACCCAACGAGGCAGAGAGTTCCAAAGGGTGGGGACCACAAATGAAAATGCCCGCAAACCAGATGTTTTTAGTCATACCCTGGGAATCTCCAGCAATCCCTTGTCAGTTGAGCGGAGCGGCCGAAGGGGGCAATAAGGATGCAAGAGATCATGCAGGTAGCTTGGTCCCAGTCCATGTAGGGCTTTGTAGGTCAGCAAGCCAACCTTGAAGGTGATCCACCACTGAACTGGCAGCCAGTGCAGTTCACGCAGCACAGGCATAATATCACTGAATCAAGATGATCCAGACAACAGCCTTGCTGCAGTGGTCTGTACCAGCTTCAGGTGGTGGATATCAACACCAGGAAGCCCTAGGTAAAGGGAGTTACAGTAGTTCAGGCATGAAGTCACAAAGGTGTGACTCAAGGTTAGCAAGTCGCAGAATGGAACTAGGTGCTTTATCCGGGTGATATTCCTCAGATGGAAAAAAAAAGGACTTGATGGCCGACACCTGAGAATGAAGTATTAAACCATCGTCAAGAATTACCCCCAGATTTTGCACTCATTCAGAGGTCAGTAACTGGGACCCTCCAAGCCAAAGTCCTGAGGGGCACCCCATCCCCAACCCCTCTATCCGGTGACCAGGATCCACCATCAACACCTCAGTCTTGTCAGAATTAAGTTTCAATCAGCTGGTGTTCATCCAGTCCTGGATTTCTGCCAGGCAGTTATTAAAGGCCGAGAGTGCGCTATCCTGATCAGGCACAAAGGACAGGTAGAGCTGTATTTAGATTGGAGATCATGAAAAGAGAGGACTCCTTATTCATCTAGATATTGAAATATATATTCCCGGCTCACCTTTCCCCACTTATGGAAAGTGTAATCAGTGTTAGTGGGAGCAAAGTTGGAATCATAAGCTAAGTGTTAGCATAGGAACTGAGAATGTTGAAACCATTCAGAGCCCTCCAACCACTTCTAAAACTTTAATGTACCAGCTGTACTTTAAAACAAGCATTTGTCAATGCCGAATGTTTGCTTGCTGGCATTGGCATTGGTACTGCAGGAGATAGAGAGATGCAAAATAGAAATGGCAGTGAAGTATTGAACCAATGCCAACCCCCACCCCACTCTACAAAGACTGACAGGCGTTGGGGTGTGCCTTTGGATCACTGACCATAATGCTCATGCCACTCTACCTCGCCCCACCCTACAGACACTAACAAGTGTCATGGTGTGCCTTTGGGTCTTTGGCCCTCACACTCACCCCATTCCATAAGGAAATAAGCTGAGACAGGTGCAGTATAGGAGAATGGGGTGAAAGTTAGGGCTGAAGACCCCAAGGCAGACCGTGATGCCTGTCAGTGGCTGCATGGTGGAGGTGGGGATGTAATGGCATGAGCATTATGGCTGATGACCCTAAGCCAGATACCCCAATGCCTGTCAGTCTGTACAGGGTGGGGCAAGGTGGTGGCATCGTGAAGTTGCTAGTGCTACCGCTTTCCTTCCCTCCTACCTCTGTACTGCTGAGCAGTGACTTGCTGGTATGGTGTTCATCTGTCCCTTCCCCCGCTTGAATGGAGTCACTGAGTGGCTCTGTCCTATGGTACCTTTGAATGTTATCTTCCCGTGCCACTCTGCTCTAAGTAGTCAGTTACTGTGTAGTAAGTAAGCAATAACCTATGACAGGGTGTGGTGTTGTTGGGGAGTAACACACACCCAGGTGAGTTATGAGGCATGAGGCTGCAGGCCGAGTGTCCTCACAGCACCCGGCTGTGCATTAATTCCCTATAACAGCACAGCCTGGAGTGGGTTATTGCACTTATAACATGGGTTACATCTGAAAAGTATGAAAAGAGGCACATAAATGCCTTTTGTGACTGTCAAAAGAGCAGAAAAGGGACTGTATCCTGCCACCCTGCAAAACAGTCCCCAACATAGATTGCATTTCTCATTACTGCTATGCACATACAAATGTCACACATACACTATTGACAGCACTTCTGACATTTGTTATGCAGAATATGCTGACCTTCACTTGCTGCACCCCTTACTGTGCTGCCCCCCAAACCCCAGCAACACAGCAGCACATCCAATACCAGAAGTGCTGCACACATGCTGCCTGCCTGCTGCTGTCCTTTCCCTGTGTTTGTCTTTTCCTACCTCTGTCTCTGGATGCCTACTGCTGTGTACATGTCTGATTGACTGTAGCTGATGACAATGGCAAAAACTAGCATAATGTGCACTGTGGCCACAGGCCTCCTCCATAGTCAACATCTGTGACACAGACAACTACAGAAATACACAATTTTGGAAGTGAACGCGTGGCTGAGGACATGGGGCGAAGCTCAAGGATATGGGGTAGTGGGTGATTGGGGGGCAACCTAGGAAGACAAGGGATTGTATGCAAGGGATAGGCTTCACCTCAACCAGGGAGGGAAGGAAGTTCTGAAACAAAAACTGACAAATTTCATACAGAGCAGACAGGGTTTAAACTTGTGAAGGGGGAGGGAGTGGATGGAGGCAGACCCTTGCGATCCCCACAATGGGGCAACGAGATGTGGACCTGGGTCATCATGGGCACAGAGGAATGTAGTCTCTGGGGTGGAGAACGAGGACAAGGGTGGGGTTTGGAGGGCGGTCTTGATAAATGTCTGGAGCTTGGGTAACAAGATTCAGAAGCTCCAGGCTATGCTGGTGGAGGGCAAGTGGATGTGGCAGCTGTCACTGAAACATGGGCCACACCCAGGCATGACTGGGACCTTAACCTCATCGGGTATACTGGGCTTAGAAATGATAGAGCAGGTGGGTGGGGGGAGAGGCATTGTTTGTCCAGGATGGCATACAATTATGCAAAGTAGAGAAACTGGATGACAGCGTGGAGACCTTATGGGCCACCATGAGGACCCGGGGGGGCAGGGCGGTCAATATGTGGGAGGTTTACCGGCCCCCAGGGCTGGTTGATGAGCTGGAGGATCATCTGCTAATTAACCTTAAGGACCATTGCGGTGCGGAAGGGGAAGGGGTGGTGATGTTAGGGGACCTAAACATACCAGTGACTGACTGGGGGAACATGACATCCCCAGTTGCTAGGAAGCAGAAGCTGTTGGATGCCTTTCAGGAGGCTTTCCATTGACCCAACACAGAGTGGCCTCATCCTAAATGTTGTTCTGGATGACGGTGACCTAGTTCAGGAGCTCCAGGTGGGAGACCCATTGGCTGGAAATGACCATGACATGGTCTGGTTTGCTCTACACCTGGGAAGGAGGAGGGATCATACAAAAACTTGACTGGTTGACTTTAGAGGGGCAGACTTTGTGAGCATGGGTCACATATCCAGGGACCACTGGGCTGGGATTCAACAGGGAATGGATGTGGACAGTAAGTGGAAAATCATCAGAAGAGGACTACAGGAGGCAACCAGGGCCTGTGTAAGGGTGAGACACAAGGGAGGTAGGTCTAGGAGGCCATGCTGGTGGATCAGGGAGGTGGAGGAGGTGGTGAGAGAAAAGAGGGCATCCTACTGTAGGTTCAAGAGATCACAAGGGGTTTTAGATAGGGTTGAGGGTATTCTCACATCCAGACAGGTTACTAGGGTGGTGAGGGGGGCCAAGGCAGCGATGGCAAAGAAAATGGCACAAGGGATCAAGAAGGGGGAAAAGGTTTCTTTTGGTACATTGGGGAGAGGAGGAGAGTAAGAGGGCAGATTGGCTACAGGGCAGGGGCAGGCAGAGGAGGTGGGGGATAAGGCAGAGGTGCTCAATGAATAGTGTGTGTCTGTTTTCACAAAAGTGGTGGCGAAGGAGTCACAGGATGCAGGGGCACAGAGAATGGATGAGACAGGGCCCTCACGAGCAGGGGTACCTCTAGTCACAGGGGGAGGATTAAACCAACTCACATGGGGGGATGCAGGATTGGAGGAGGGGTTTGGTAGCATAAATGGGGAGATACCCGTTGTTAGGGTGTGGGAGGCCCTTTGGACACTAAGGAAGGACAAATCCCTGGGTTCTGATGGAATCCACCCGAGGATGCTGTGGGAATTGGCTGATGTCCTGGCCAAGCCACTGGTGACCCTTTTTAATGTCTCTCTGTAAACAGGGAGGGCACCGAACGATTGGATGGAAGCACATATTGTGCCCATCCATAAGGGGGGCACAAGGGAGGAGCGGGGCAATTACAGGCCAGTCGGCCTAACATTAGTGGTGGGTAAACTGATGGAGTCCCTAGTGAAAGAGAGGCTGGGCGTGTTCCTGGAGGAACAGGGGTCTCTGGATGATCGTCGGCATGGCTTGTGGAGATCATGTCAAACTAACCTTGTGGAGCACTACGAATGGGTGACAGCTGCACTTGACCAGGGTAGCCCTGTTGACATCATCTTTCTGGACTTCAGCAAGGCATTTGACTCTGTCCCCCACAAAGGCCTGCTGGATAAGCTGTGGAGGATGGGGGGTGGGGGAACAGATGGTTAGGTGGGTGGGTAGCTGGCTATTATTGCGTACCCAGCGAGCAGTTGTAGGGGGGTAGTCTCTTCCCCCCGGGAGGTCATCAGTGGGGTCCCACAGGGCTCATTTCTGGGTCCATTCCTGTTTAATGCCTACATCTCTGACACCAGGGTGGTTATCAGGAGTACAATGAGTTTCTTTGCAGATGATTCCAAGCTGGGGACGGTGGTGTATGGGGTGGAGGGTATGGTGGACCTACAGGAGGACCTGAATGCTCTAGGGGGATGGTCACATACCTGGGGTCTGAAGTTTAACACAGCTAAATGCAGGGTGCTTCACCTGGGACATGAAAACCCGGGTCAGGTATACACCTGAGGGGGGGACATATTGCAGGTGTCAAATGGGAAGAAGAACTTGGGGGTCCTGGTGGATGCCAAAATGAATAATTTAGAACAGTGTAGAAAGGGGGCAGTATCACCATAATTTACTGAGAGCAGAGAGTGAATCTAATTGGGGGTGTGGCTTAGCAGCCTAAGTGTACAAAAGCAGCAGTCTCCAATAACAGCTTCCGGCTGTTTCTAGCAGAAGAGAACTGGTTGCAGAGCAAGAAACAGAAGTCCAGAACTACAGATTTTTTTACTAATTAATCACTTCTGTCTCAGCAGGAGTAGTACCTGTTTGGATTAAGCAAACAGATACTTTATTAGAAGAAGGGGGTCTCATCTAAGTAAAAAAAAAGTGTTTTTTCTGAGGAAGGGGGCAGTATCACCTTAATTTGCTGAGAGCAGAGAGTGAATCTAATTGGGGGTGTGGCTTAGCAGCTTAGGTGTACAAAAGCTGCTGTCTCCAATTACAGGTTCTGGCTGTTTCTAACAGAAGAGAACCGGTTGCAGAGCAAGAAACAGAAGTCCAGAACTACAGATTTTTACTAGTTTCCCTCCTTCCCATCGCTCCACCCTCCCACCCAAAGCCAGTTCTAGTTTTATAGCCAGTGAATTTGACTGACAACAGGAACTTCCTGTTTGGCAGTAGGAAGGGAAGGATCACTGAGACACATTAGTTTCAGCAATCTTGAAGGAACCTAAAAAAAAAAAAAAAAACTCTTTATCCACCCTGGCTGCAGGAGGTCTGAATCCAAGCATGGAGGAAGGAGACTACTGAAGACTACCGGAAGTTCCTGTCCCAGAACAGGAAGGGTGAGAGTTATAAGGGCACATAGGCAGTAGGAAAGTAAGTATAAAAATACATAGAGGGAGGAGACAATAAGCATACAAAGCAACAGGAGAGGGGACACAAAATAAGTCAAGATGGGAGTGGTGCAGTGCAATGGCTGTGGAGCAGCAGTGTTACAGGAGACATTCTGGAGGCTGCGATGCTGCCCTGTTTGCAGGCACCTCTCTGGTCTGAGGGAGGAGGTTGCCCATCTCCAGGCTGACCTGGCTAGGATTCATGAACCCTTTTCCCCCACCCAGGGACCACCAGGGCCACCACTGCTACCTCAGAGGTTGCCAAGAAAGAGGAGCGGTTGGACCAAGATGGTCTCAAGGAGGGAGAGGGTGGTGGAACAGAGGTGCATCCCTCCAGTTGTACCTCTCCACAGTTCATATGCTGTTCTGGAAAAGAGTGGTTCCTCTATGGAGGCACCTGCAGTGGAAACCAAGGAGGATGCTGGGAACCTCCACAAAGGGGACCCACAGGAGGGTGGCACGAGATGCCACAGGGGAAGGAAACAACTCCTGGTGGGGGACTCAGTCATTAGGGGGGTAGACATGGGGGATGAAGGGGATAGGGAGGTAAGGTGCCTGCCTGGCACCACGGCTTAGAGGGACAGGAGGCGAATCCTCAGGATCGTGGGAGCAGCTGCACGAGGGAGGGAGCTGGATGTCATTGTCCACCTAGGGACTAATGACCTGGCTGTAAATAGGATCAGAGTGGTGCAAGAGGAGTTTGTGGGGTTGGGGAGGGGCCTTAGACAAGTAGCATGTACGGTAACTTTTTCAGAGGTGCTGCCTGTCTATGGCAAGGATGATGCTAGGGTATTCCGCACCATGGGATTCAATGAATGGTTGAAAAACTGGTGTGGAGCTCATGGTTTTGGCTTCATTGGGGACTGGGGAGCCATCTGGAGGGATGCAGGCTTATACTGGTGCAATGGTCTGCATCTGTCCAGGGGGGGATTCAGGATCCTAGGTGACAGGTTTAAATGCTTCATTGGCAAGCATTTAAACTAGCCAAGGGGGGAGGCACTGAAAAGGAGCAGGGAAATCCCAGCCTCCCCCCACAAAGCTCAGTAGTTAGAGAGGTAAATACCAAGGTAGAGAAGTCAGTAGGGAACAGGACAGGGATAAATGCAGAAAAAGGTGTTAAGGACAGATATGGGGCTAAAAGGGGTAAGGCCATAAAAAATAAATGGAAGGTGATGAGTACCAATGCCCATAGTCTGTGCAACAAGCTCCCTGAACTAGTGGCCTTAATGGAAGAGGGATGCCTGGATATTGTGGCAGTCACTGAAACATGGTACACAGAGAACCATGAGTGGAAAGTCAACATGCGAGGATACACAGTCTACAGGAGGGACAGGGTGGGTAAAAGAGGAGGAGGAGGAGTAGCTCTCTATATAAGGGAAGGGATTAAAGCAACACAACTAAAGAGTAAACAGGAAGTTGATGAGTCACTATGAGTCACCCTGGAGACAGGAAATGGCACCACAATCTGCATGGGGGTTGTGTACAGACCACTATCTCAGGGGGAGGAAATGGACACGGAAATGATAGAAGGCATCCTTAAAATGGCAGAAAAAGGGGAGATATTGTTAATGGGGGACCTGAATATGCCAGATGTTAACTGGAGTACCTTTGCTGCAGGCACATCCAAGAGTAGGGTCATTCTTGATGCCCTACAGGGGCATGCCTCAGACAGCTAGTGTTGGAACCCACTCAGGAGGGAGCAATCTTAGACCTGGTACTCTCAAATGGGAAGGAGAAAAGATCTCAGATTTAGAAGTGGGTAGCTATCTGGGAACAAGTGACCACCAAACAGTGTGGTTCACAATAAACACAGCCATAGAGTCAAGCCATACAAAAACAAGAGTATTGGACTTTAGGAAGGCTGACTTTGTGAAAATGAGAGAGTGTCTTAGAAAAGCACTAGCAAATGGGCAAGAAGGAGGGGTGGAGGAACATTGGGGAATAATCAAAACAGCCATCGCAGAGGAAACAAGCCTTTGTGTGAAGCAAATTAATAAAACAAAACGAAGGAAAAAAAACACTATGGTTCTCAAAAGAGATGGAAGGGACGGTTAAGGGGAAAAGGATAGCATTCAGGAAATATAAGGAAACACAGAAGGAGCAGGACAGAGAACTTTATCAGTTAAAGCAGAAGGCAGCAGGGAAGGCAATCAGAATAGCAAAGGCACAAACTGAGGAAAAGATAGCCAACTCTGTTAAGAAGGGGGATAAAACCTTTTATAGGTACATTAGGGAGTGAAGAAAGACCAAGAAACGGATACAGAGACTTAATAAAGGGCAGGGAATGTGGGCAGAGGGTGACAGTGAAAAAGCAGGGATACTGAATTAATATTTCTGCTCAGTATTCACAGCAGAAAAGGAGGAGAAGGTACTAAACCAAACAAGGAGAAACATAGAAGGGGGGGGGTCGATACCAGTCCATTCACGGAAGAAAGGGTTTTGAAAGAACTCTTGAAACTGAGGATGGACAAAGCAATGGGGCCTGATGGGATTCACCCAAGAATTCTAAAAGAACTAAGGGCAGAACTAGTAACAACACTGACTACTCTCTTTAACAAATCATGGGAGGATGGGGTGGTACCTGAGGACTGGAGGAGGGCAAACGTGATTCCACTTCACAAAAGTGGGAGCAGGGCAGAGGCAGGAAACTACAGACCAGTTAGTTTGACTTCAGTGGTAGCAAAAGGATGGAATCACTTCTGAAGGAAAGAATTGTTGAATACCTAGAGGCCAGTGGGGCACAGGACCCAAGGCAGCTTGGTTTCACAGCAGGAAGGTCATGTCAGATGAACCTAATAGATTTCTTTGACTGGGTACAGGTACATTAAGGAGAAAAAAAGACAAAGGGAGGGATACAGAGACTTAATAAAGGGGAGGGAATGTGGGCAGAGGGTGACAGTGAAAAAGCAGGGATACTGAACGAATATTTCTGCTCAGTATTCACAACAATTGAGGAGGGGGAGGTGCCTAAACCAAACAAGGGAGAAACTCTGAATAGGGGGGTCGATACCAGTCCATTCACAGAAGAAAGGGTTTTGAAAGAACTCTTGAAACTGAGGGTGGACAAAGCAATGGAGCCTGATGGGATTCACCCAAGAATACTAAAAGAACTAAGGGTAGAACTAGTAACACCACTGACTACTCTCTTTAACAAATCATGGGAGGATGGAGTGGTACCTGAGGACTGGAGGAGGGCAAACGTGATTCCACTTCACAAAAGTGGGAGCAGGGCAGAGGCAGGAAACTACAGGCCAGTTAGTTTGACTTCAGTGGTAGGGAAAATTATGGAATCGCTTCTGAAGGAAAGAATTGTTGAGTACGTAGAGGCCAGTGGGGCACAGGACCCAAGGCAGCATGGTTTCACAGCAGGAAGGTCATGTCAGACAAACTTAATAGATTTCTTTGACTGGGTGACCAAAGTAGTAGACCAGGGAGGGGCTGTGGATATGGCCTACCTAGATTTTAGCAAGCCATTCGACACAGTCTCACACAGAAGATTAATATACAAGTTAGCCAGCCTTGGAGTGGGTCCCAAGGTGGTAGCCTGGATAAAAAACTGGCTGGACAACAGGACGCAAAAGGTAATAGTAAACGGAGTCCACAATGAAGAAAGGAGGGTAACTACCGGGGTACCACAGAGTTCGGTACTGGGACCGGTCCTCTTTAATATCTTTATAAGTGACATTGGAGAGCACCTGGAAGGAGAGGTATGCCTCTTTGCAGATGACACCAAGATCTGCAACAGGGTTGATACACAAGGTGGGGTGGAAAGAATGAAAAGGGACTTGGCGAGGTTGGAGGAATGGTTAAATACGTGGCAGCTCAGATTCAATGCAAAGAAGTGCAAGGTAATGCATCTGGGAAACAAAAACCCAGGGGAAGAGTACACAATGGGGGGGTGAGTTAATAACAACTACAAAAATCGAAAGAGACCTAGGAGTAATTATATCAGATGACCTAAAGGTGGGCAAGCAATGTGAGAAGGCAGTACGGAGGGCTGGGGGGATACTGGGATGCATAGGGAAAAGCATCAACAGTAGAAAACAGGAAGTTATTATCCCTCTCTACAGACAGTTAGTGAGACCCCATCCACAGTACTGCTTGCAATTCTGGAGACCTCATCTCTGCAAAGACATAGACAGAGTGGAGGCTGTTCAGAGGAGGGCAACCAAAATGGTGCAAGGTCTGCACCAGAAGACATACGAGGAGAGACTAAAGCAGCTTAATATGTATACCCTTGAGGAAAGGAGGGAGAGGGGGGATATGATAGAAACTTTCAAGTATCTCAAGGGAATTAACAAAGTACAAGAGGGTAGTATCTTTCAGAAGCAGAGATGTGCAAGAACAAGGGGGCACAATTTGAAGATAGAGGGGGGACGGCTAAGAGGTAATGTTAGAAAGTATTTTTTTCACAGAGAGAGTTGTGGATGCATGGAACAGCCTTCCTGAGGAGGTTGTGGAGTCAGGAACAGTGGAAGAATTCAAGAATGCATGGGACAGGCATGAGGCAATTCTAGTGGGGGGCAGGAGGAAGTAAGCTGTTGATTAACTAGAATCTGCAGCTTATCCATCAGGTAGGGAAATGGGCAGACTGAGTGGGCCAAGCGGTCCTTATCTGCTGTCAAATTCTATGTTTCTATATTTCTATGATGGGGTGAGAAATTATGAGAATGGTTGCGGTGCCCCTTCAGGGTGCTGATTCTCAAGCAGACTTGATAGACCTTTGGGCCTATTCTGCTGACATTTTAGAATGTTAGTATGTTAGTGCTGCATATCCTGATACAATTTTTGGCACAGAGACAGTGAACTGATTCTCCAAAGCCCTGTGGTATACCTCGGTCACTGTCTTGTTCCCCTCCAACCATGCCTGCCTGTGTTCAACCCTGCTGCTCTTGTGCTATGCATCGCCGACAAGGAGCAGCTCGATGGGCATACCACCTGAATGTTCCTCAGTGTGGCGGTCTCTGTTGCTCTGGAGGGGGGGTACAAGTAATCACAGATCTCATTGACAGGCTCCGGACACATGATGATCACACACAGACACACCAAGATGTGGAATGAACACTTGCCTGCTCCAGCTCCACTGCCATTATACCTCCCGTTGCTTTGTGCCTCTGTTGAAACATGTGGGGTGGGGTGGCTACACTTTCCATTCACGGCGGTGACCACTGGATGAGGCACGACACAGTGACATGGGGAAAAAGCAGTTGTCTGTTGCATTTGTGCTTCACTTACACCTCCCACTGCTCATTGCCTCTGTGGGGAAGACAGATTGCTGCACGGCCCTTCCTTGCACTTCTCTTTCTAGAGGTACAGAGGTGTCAGTTTTGGTGACTGCTTTCACTCTTTCTCTGATCTCTATACCTGGTGCATCCGAAAGTGCTCTCTCTCACGCTGCTGTCCTGGTCAACACTTGTGCCTCATCTTCTGCCCATTTCTACCCCTGATAACACAAACAAAAGGGAAGCTCTTTCCTGTTACTGCCTCGCTCTCTCTCACTCCACCTCTCACTGCAACGGGGCTAGCAGTCACACATTGTTCAATACTGTGGTTGACCTCAAGATGGGGACCAGACAGTGGCGGGGGAGGACTGCACACAAGTGCTGTTGTCAGGGTGGACAGACCTCCCTGTGGCTCTGAATTCTTTGCTTTGTGGGGGGGAAGCATTCCTCAGCTGGACACTGTGGGCACAGTGAGAGACAAGCTTCTCTGACACTGGACACCATGTGTGTGAGTTGTGTGTGTGTGTGTGTCTGTGTGTGTGTGTGTGTGTGTGTGTGTGTGTGGTGGGGGTAAATATTTGACACAGTGCCTGCCATTCATGTTGCTTCTGTGTACTCTGGTTTCACTTTGGGAATTGGCCATGGAGGTCTGCGGCATGGGTGAGTGGGTGGGTAGAGACAAACCTAAGGGGAAAAGTACGAGATCCATGGGGCAGGTGGCTGTGACACCTCTTGGTCTCTCTCTCTCTCTCTCTCTCTCTCTCAGTCACTTTGCAGGGAACAGGTGACACTATCAGCAAAAGTAGGAGATCTGCAGTAGGTGGGACATCATGTAGCAGCTGGGACACTCACCTCTAACTTATAACATGGGTTGCTGGAAATGTGCAGTAGCATTCATAGTACTGCACACTTCTTGCTTGTCACACTTAGCAGGGAAATTAAATGGCTGCCACTGATTGTTGCTCTGGCTGGCCCATAAACAAGTGTGGGTTGTGAGCAGGGATCATGCCGCCAAAGCTACTCACATCAAGTGTGCTCATATTGTGTATTAATGCATGGCCACACATACTGAGTGGACCAATGGGGTTCCACATTTTCAGAAACCTATGTTATAAATAAACAGTAACCCATGACAGGGTGTGCAGTTATTGGGGACATGCCTCACAATGCACCCGGGTGTGAATTTAACCCCAATCACCATGTACCCTGGAGTGGGTTATTGCTTACATAACTTGGGGCAAAGTGAGGTAATTCTACTGTTTGTAAATAAGACAAGATGTATAACAATTTGATGGCAACTGTGGAACTTTATTATGTATTCTGCCACCAGGAGATCTGAGGAACAAGAGGTAGATCAACAAAACATATAGCACAATAATCACAGTCAGAACTAGAACAGTGGAAGGGCAAGGAGATGGTACTGTCATATTATATATATATATATATATATATATAAAAAACAGAAGCACCTGTCATATAATATAGTAGCATCGCTGTTTGAGACTAGTAATTCAGCCAGTTGTGCGGGATGCGCTTCCTAAGTGCACATCAAAAAACAAAACAGCACCAAAAGTGGAACAGAGGCATATACTTTAACACAATCACTAAAGCAGCAATAAACACAGTGGAGCACACACATACTTTATCATACTGAGCATTCAGCATGATTTCTGGTGTTCATCGAGTCTGTAGCCGCAGGGTGACAGAAATTCTGAGAGTGCCATGCTGTGTTAAGAAACTGATGAGGAAACAGGCAAGAGACCCATGTATTTGCCCTGCTCTTCTGACAGTGTGGCTCCGGTACTGCGCTGTTCTGATTCCTAAGCAATGAGCACCAGACGAGGCGGTGACCTACCTTTTGGGGCCACCTAATACTAGCATCCCAGCACTCTGAGTCTGGGACCATCATGGAGACTGCTGAGTGCACAGGCACATTTAGTCGCTCGCTCTCATGAACTACAGGCACCATTCCCACAGGTCATGATGGGGGGCTCATAAATTGTGGTGATATTAGCATGCTGGTAATTAACAGCAACAGCAGCATGGGGCTATACTGGAGAATGTATTTTGAAACTATACACTGCGACTATGTCCGAGACATATTTAAATGCATGCCAGTGGAGTGACAGCGTATGCGGATGAATTGAGCTCCATTGAGCAGGTGGGTGGGTTAAACCTGAGTGAGATCACACTGAGCAAATATATCCCAATACTTGTCGATCAGAAAGTAGTGACTTTGTCACACATAGCTTGAATCCAGTTACAACTACAGTTCTCAGTGCGGGTTGGCTACAAATTACTGCTCTCGCTTACTGCCATTTTAATGGCGGCAATAAAATACATCTACTCCTAAACAGTGAACAAGTTCCATGCCACCAGATAGATTATGCCACCCCAACTTCACTGTTCGTTAACAGTCATTAACGAACAGTCACGGGGTTGAATTCCACCAATTGTGTCTATCTATTGCCCCATGTTATAAGCTGCTTTAGCCTCCTGTTGCTCCTCCTGATGTTGTGCCATGACATAAAACATGATGCTACAAAAGATACTATTTTCTGCAACAAACAGGGACTGCCTCAGCAGCGTCAGCTTCTCATCTGCATGCAACATATTCAAAACAGAGCGAGAGGTTGACGCTGCAATGACGAGGCACTCACTGATTACAGTGGCAAAATTCTTTCAAGTTGGTGGCATGCTTGCAAACTACTATCATATCCAGCGTGCTCATTAATTGGTGCTACACAGACAAGCCCCAAAAAGCAGTGGCGACATTGGCCATACAGTGCCACACCTCCACAGCCTGCTTCTCCAGCAATCTGCCACAACGTGTTTCTTGTGCATGCGCATAAGCAAACATAAAAATGAACTGCAGAAGCATCATTAATAGGTGACCACTCAGAAGCGAAATAAATGTTTACTTGTGTAGGGAGATTGCAAACTGGCAAGGGAGTGGTTGAAATACTGCCGCCCTAATGTGCTACTATCTACAGCATTTTAAGTCTTTGCTTGAACTGTAGCCTCATTCAGAATGATGTAAAAGTTATTTACGTCATGGACTTTTCAGAGTATTATTTTTGGTAAAGCTTCCAAGACATTGCTGCATAAAAGGTGTCTGTTGACATTTGTTTATTTAATATACTTTCTTCTCCTTCAGCAGCCATCCCCCATCAGTGCTACCCATTCTAGCAGCCCCCTCAGGGGAGAGGAGAGGAGAGGTGAGCAAGACAGTACATAATTGAGACCTATAAGTACCTCACAGGGGTAAACAAGGTACAGATGGGCAGTCTATCAGAGGAGGAAAAGCACCAGAACATGGGGGCAGGCATTGAACCTGGGGGGGGGAGTTTAAGAGGGATGTGAGGAAATACTTCTTCACAGAAAGGGTGGTAGATGCCTGGAACTGCCTTGTACACATATCTGGACTGCCTTAGCGGTGTAGGCTGCACACCCATTGGCTCTTGCTCTGAACCACTGGGCGTGCAGCCCCACCGAGCAGTCAGTCGGCGGTGGCGGGGTGGCAGGCTGGTGGGATGCTGCCGCCTGCCAGCTGACGGGGAGGAGCGGGTGGTGGGGCCCGTGGGTGGTGGGGTGGGGGCCAGTAGATCACCAGGGTACGTGGACCTTGGGGTGGACTCTAATGCCCACGATCAGGCTTCGCAGTCCACTGGACCACCAGGATATGTTCTTGGGGGTTGAACTTGTTCTGCCTCAACCGGCTAGTGGGGATTACTATGGGTTTGCCCGCGATCGGGCCAGTCGGGGAGGAGGTTACACATCCCGCTATCGGCCAGTCGGGGAGGGGATTACAACAGTTATGCCCGCATCGGGCTGCAGGGGCGCCGGTCCCCGGATGGCTGCTGCCTGGCAGGGCACCAGGCACAAGTCCTCGGGGATCGGCGCACCTGCATGCTAATGGGGACCGGATCACTCACTCACCCCCCCTGGACCACAGATCTTGGAGTGGGCCGCGAGGGCTCAGGAAGCAGACCGCCCTCCCCAGCAGCAGCAGCCCAAGCGGAGACTGGATCGCTCGCTCCCCCCCACCCCGGACCACAGGTACGGCAGACTGCGGAGTACAGGACTACTGAAGTTCCCTGTTTAAATTTGGAGCCTAAGCTTTGCACTTTTGCACAGCGCCTGCAATTGAAATCAAAGACTTGCTTATTCTTCACACATAGGCTACTGACTTACTGGAGTGCTGTTGTTAGAATTACTTTTACTATGTAGCCATGCATTCTTTAAATAATCTTAAATCGCGACTACTGATAGTGTAAAACAGGCCTACTAAGTAACTCTAGCACTGTATTTCAGACTGCTGTTACTGTGTAGCCATGCGGTGACAAAGTTAGGAATCGCGATTGCTAAAAACAAAAACTGCTGAATAAATTACATCTGCTCTTTGTCCTACCTGGCCCGCCTCCTCAAATCCAGTACTTAATCCCTTCTCTCTCCCCAGATCTTGGAGTGGCTCGCGAGGGCTCAGGAAGCAGACCGGTCTCCCCAGCAGCAGCCCAAGCGGGGACCGGATCGCTCGCTAACCCCGACCACAGGTATGGCAGACCGCGGAGTACAGGACTACTGAAGTTCCTTGTTTTAACCTCGCCGCCCCCACCACCACCCTTGGCCAGCTCTCCACTTTATAGCCAGTATCACGTGAGGCTGTAGAACCAATCAGCCCACTTTGCCATCTGCAGGTTATACTGGCTGAACACTAGAGGGACCCTGCTTGTCTAAGCCCTCCTATCTCTCTAACAGCAAGATAACATAATGACTCCTTTAGGTCTTGGATTATTCATGCTGCTCCTCTTCACCCCAACCCTGTTACAAAAAAACACAGTTCTAAATCTCCCTGACACTGCGATATATGTTTTCATGCTAGCCTCTCGTCCACCCCCACTCCCTCTAACCCCTCCCTCTACCCCCCTTTCTCCACCTGCACCCCACACACACTGGTTCGCCCAACTGCCCCATCTCACCCCCCTCCAGTACCCATACCCTCTGCAGCCCACAATAGCTGGTGGCATCCCCCTGTGCTAGCCCTGCCCACCCTTAGCTCCCTGCCCATCCCCTGCAATGCCCCCTGCAAATCCTCCCGACCGCCCAGACATCACTACCGTCACAGCCGCAGTCCCTTACTCCGGCTCACCATCCTACTCCTCCTGCTCTCTGGTAATGTCCACCTCAACCCAGGCCCAGGACCCGCTACATCGCCCTCCATAGGGCATGGCCTCCGCATTGCCTACATGAATATCTGCAGTCTACCTAAAAAGACTGCTGCACTCCAATGCTGGGTCTCCCAACATAAGCCCGATGTCCTTGCCATAGTGGAAACTTGGCTCTCACCGTTGACCCCGGACTCGACGGTCTCCCTCCCTGGCTTCTCCCTCTTCAAAGAAGATCATGTGGGTAAGCACGGGGGGTGGTGCAGTCTACCTAATGAATTCCCTCCTGGGTCATGCCCTGCATACCCCGAAGCTCGATCATGGGGCCCAAGCAATCACCTTAAAAATCTCCCCTGACCCAGGCCGTGGCCCTCTTTACCTCACGACGACATATGTACCCCCACAAGAACAAAACCAAGCTATCCGCTCCCTCACTGAGTACCTCACTACCCTGCCACACAAGGCAGAACAGCTCATAGTGGGTGATCTCAACATCAACTGGCTCAGTGCTACCTCAGCACAAATTAAAGATAACTTCACAGCCCTGATCTATCCCAACTAGTGACTCAACCCACCAGATTTAACCAATCAAGTGGGACTAGCACGCTTTGACATTGTGCTCACCAGCGGCCCTCACAAAATAAAGGATATTAATGTATTATCCAACTCCCTCAGTGATCACTCGCCAATTCTTTGCCACTGGTCCACCCCCACACTCAAAACTGCGTGCCACACCACCCCCTGTCGCCGTTTTCACCCCGGAGGTCTAAGCAAACTTAAGCGTCACCTTGCACAACTTGATTGGTCCCCAATCTCCCTCGCAACGGATATAAACATCGCCCTTGCTTTCCTCACCAATGCCTTCTGCAAGGCCTGTGATGTTTTCGCCTCGTCACCCACACCCATACCAAAAGACACTCAACTGCCTGGATATCCACCCCCCGATCCAACAACTGAAGCAACGTGATAACCTATGGCACATTGCTGTCAATACTGGCAAACTAGCAGACAGGCAGGCCTATAACGCTGCTCACAACCAGTGCACCTGGGCCATAAGAAAAGCCAAAGCCAGCCAGTACCAATCCACCTTGACATCCACCTGGGGCAATGCCCGCACCTTCTGGAATAACGTGAAAGAGTTAAACAGGATGACCTGCTCCACTCCTCCCTCTCAGATGATCATAAATGGCGCTATTAACGCGGACCCTTCCCGAATTTGCCAACTTCCTTAAGAGAACCTTCACTGATCTAAGCTCAGTTCTCCCGGCCCACTTCTTTGACCCCATACCGGTTTGCAACAATCCTGCTATTGCTCGCCCCCCACTTCTCTTTAGGACTATCTCCCCACAGGACGCGAAGCCAATCCTCCAAAACGCTCTCTCCTCCCACAACCCGAGTGATGACCCCCTCAACTCCTGGATACGCCGCCTAACATTGGATGTCATGCTAATCCCCCTCACTGACCTCCTCAATCGATCCCTATGTCTCGGCCAATTCCCGAAGGCATGGAAACAGGCCGAAATCATCCCTATACATAAAAATGGAGACCGTACTGTACCAAATAACTACAGACCTATCTCCATCCTACCCTCCCTCTCCAAAGCTCTCGAAAAAATAGTATCCACACAACTTATAACTTATCTATCCAGCCACAACATTCTGTGCCCTGAACAGCATGGCTTCCGCCCAGGTCACAGCACCACCACAGCTCTACTGGAATTCTCCCACCATATACACTCTGCATTAGATGCCAGGGAGTTGGCTGGGGCAGTATTCATTGACCTGTCCAAGGCCTTTGACACTGTGAGCCACCCACTATTGCTAGACACCCTCTGTAAAGTAGGACTATCATCTGGCCCTTTAGCCTGGTTCTCCAGCTACCTTTGTGGTAGATCCCAATGCGTCAAGCTAACTGGTGGCCTATCCTCGGCTCTGCCTGTACTTTCGGGAGTCCCACAAGGCTCCATTCTGGGCCCCACATTATTCAATCTCTTCCTGAACACCCTTCGCAGCTCTTGTGCAGGAAAGCTGCTATTATATGCAGATAATGCAGTCCTACTCTCCTAGCACCCCAATCCGGTCACTCTCCAGAACAGCCTGCAATCCTCCTTCAGCCAAGCTGAAAAATGGTTCCTTGACCACTGCCTGGTCCTGAATCTCAAGAAAACAAAGTCAATGATCTTTACACACCACCAAAGTAGCTCCAAAAATGCCCCCCTCTCCATCCTTCCCAACACCCTCCATCCCCTTGAACAGGTGTCAGCATACAAATATCTGGGCATCACCTTTGATTCAGCTTTCTCCTTCCATGCCCATATCAGTGCCCTATCCTCTGCCATGAACACCCGGATTGGGCTCCTCTATCGACACCAAGACTGCCTCCCTGGCTTCGCCCTACGGTTGGCCATCACTTCCTCCATCCTATCACTAGTTGACTATGGCCTCCCCATCTACGCAGCCGCTGGCCCCACTGCCCTCACCAAAATCCAGACCTCCATCAACAAAGCCTGCAGGCTCCTGGCCGGTGCCCCAAGCGGAACCCACACATGCCGGCTCTATACCACCACGAACATACTCAATCTGGAAGAACACCTGCAATACCACACTGGTATACTAGCAAAAAAGACTCTTCTTGGACTGTGTCCCCCTGGTATCACTGCTCAGCTCCAGCTTGCTTCCCACTCAGCCACCACCCGTACTGCCTGCAAAGCCGCCTTCCAGGTGCCTAGAGCCAGGACCTCCCTTGCCCAAAGGTCCTTTTATTACAGAGCACCGTCCTGGTATAACTCCCTCCCCAAGCACATCTCAAGCATCCCTAAAATTGGTCAGTTCAAAGCTGTCCTACGCAACCACCTACTTGGCACTCGGAAGTGTACGTGCCTACGGTAAGGCCTGCCGTTGCCCCCCAGGCTCGATAGCCTACCCCACTTCATTTTCCTCTAGCTATTGCCTACATGACCTGCTAGGACCTACCACTGATTTTTGTTCTGTACTTTGGTAAACTACCTATGTTTTATGCTATGTATAATGTATGTATTACACCTGTATTGTTCCACCCTGTCTTGCCACACTATTTGTTGTTTTCCTCCCTGTGACGAGATGTCTTTGTAAATGAGTCTGTGACTCAAAGGTTGTAAATCTGATTTATGAACTAAATAAATAAATGGCATGCAAATGGAGCCATAAATAGATGCAAATGGCCCCCCCTGCGCCTTGCATGAATTATGGCCCTATTTGCATGTCACCTTTTGAATATCAGAAATTTGCTCATGGCGCAATGGAACTTGCGCCACCGCATCTTGAATGCTCCACTCTGACCACTTGCGGTGGCGCAAGTTCCACTGCACCATGCACAGTGGCTGTGGCTGGGGGGTGATATTCAAAGGAGTTGCTCAATAGCGCAACTCCGTTGACTATCGCCCCGGCCACACCCCAGCGCAACTATTTTGTGCAGCGCAAGGGTTTGCGCCATAGAATGGCGCAGTTTGAATATCCAGCCCTATATATAGTGCTCCCAAAGTTTTAAACTTGGCCAGGCAGCCATAAAGTGTAGTATGCATACCTAATCATTGTACCCTATACGTAGTGCAGACATATATTCTTTTATCTTACGGCTGTAGTTGTTTCGCTATCCTACTGACTTTGGCTATGGGATTTTTTATCCTTGTGGTATGCAATAAACTTGTCCTAACTTCACACACTGTGAGGTAAGCCTGTTTATTTTAAGGCACAAGTAGGAGGATTTGGGTTTTACTTGCAGTCTGTGCTACCTCAATTTGGGAGTAGCCGTCTCAAGGATTTGTCTTTACAGGACCAATTTTAATAAGTGAGCACTAGTCCTATCTATTAGTGCCAATGACCACCCCCTCATACTTTCTTTGTCTCTTTTTTATTGCAAATATTTTCTGTACCTCGTTTTTATCAGTTCCATTAATACCTTTTTTATGTACCAGTACTATAGTATGCTACGGTCTTAGTATTACTGTATATGTGGTGATATTATTTGAACTGAAATAGCTTTTTAAGGACATTATCAATACTTTTTTTTTGTTGTTGTTGGGCCAGAACAAAAACCAGCAAACAGTGTTTGTACCAATATACTTTTTGTATGTACCTTAAATTAGATGGCTGTAAAAAGTAAGCTTTTTTACTTTATTTAATTTTTGGTGTTTCAGAATGAATCTGAAAGACAGAAACTGAGTTTGTAACTTAAGTAAGTTTCAACTGTATTATTCTTATGTTCTTAGAGCAGTTTTGGTACCTGCTTCAAAGCCTCCCCCCAATCCAAGAAGGAGATCCCTACCCCCATCCGAGTGGGAGGCTGCATAAATACGCATAAGAGAGTAAAGGGAAAACACAAGAACTGAGAAATGGACCTGCCCTGGGAAATGGGAATTGGGCACAAGCAAGCAAGGCAAGCACGGGGCTCAGGGACTGGTAGTGTAGAGGAGATGGGTTGGTAATGACCAGCTGTGGATGAGCTTAGTACATCCAGCAGACCTGGGTTTAAGTCTTACAACCTCCACTTCCTTGTTTGCTTGTTTTTTGGTGTGTTTGTTGTTATTTTTATACATTTTTTTTTGCAGTCTGATAATAACCATACTGGTGTAGAGACTACCAACAGGATAGGAACGGAGACGGGGAACAGCTCCCACAATTTCCAGTCCTTGAGGGCCGGTTGACAGCTGCCGATTCGGAACCTGTCCTGTGCACTGGTACTGTGTAGAATCTCACCTGCCCCACCAGATTCACTTACGCAGCTATGAGGATTCAGCCTTGGGTTTTGGAAGCGACTGGTAGTGGACCGGGTCAAGCTTCAAACTGTCTGTTACTAGTGAAGGACTGCTGACACTCATAAATGAATAAAAAAAAATAAAGAAAGAAAATAAAATGCCAAGCACTGACTAAGTGAGCTGAGCAGTGAGCAGAAATACTAACTACTACACCGGCAGGCTGAGCTGAACGAGTAGGGTCCATTGAAGCTCAGCTCACTGAGCACAGGGCTTGGCATTTAATTTATTATTTATTTTATTCTTTAACTTGCTTAGGGCAGGCTCAGTCAAGTGAGCAGGTGTTCAGCCAGGGAAGCAAGCCAACGACATAGGAGCTGGATCAGAATTTGGGCTGGGATTAGGAAACCCTCACTCACAGATCGGAGCTAGCTAATTTTTATTCCAGGGTGACACTCACTTCCGACCTCTGGCTCCGATGGTCCAACCTCAACTCCTTCCAAGCAGGCACCCAGAAAAAAAAGATCACAGAGGCAACAAGCAAATACGTAATAATCCAGAGCCAGTGCAGCAATGCTTATGTTTATTAAATTATATGCCGAAGGAAAGGGGGGAGTCAGTGGACCAAAAGCCCAGAATCTGCAACTTTTCACATTACAGACACAACACAGATTCAGTTTCATTTCTTATATTAAGCAGCGCCCCCCACCAAGCGTCAAGTCTGCTGCCAGACTGCCCATTCCTTACCTATTAAGTGCAGCAAATTATCCAAGCCACTCGTGCAACTTAAGTGAAGATTCAGAAAGGCAAAAAAAGTCCCAGTCCATTGCAGTGCCATGGTGAGAGATAGGAGTCTAGTGTAGTATCGAATTGTGCTACCTGTCAGAATTTGCTATAAATTCTGACAGGTAGCATGATTTGATACTACACCAGTTTTGCAGCAAAGGTGGAGGCGTTAGCACAGGAGGGGCACATCAAAGAAGTCCCTGACTCCATTCCCCAAAGAGGTGTGCTCTGTCTTGGGTTGGGTGCTTACGTTAGCTGGATGCAGGTACAGCTGGAAGGCTGGAATGGAGACTGAGTCACAGACAGTAATTATGTTAATGACTGTATTTCAGAAGCACTTGATACCTCTGAGTCTGGAGACAGCAAGGCAAGGGAGGCATTGCAATTTGGCACCTCTTTTGTTTTCTGTGGGCAGCAGAGTGGGAGACAGTACATTCAAAGAGGACAGGACAGTCTGTCCCAGGCTTGCAGGTTTGGGGCAGGGTGTGCACATATTGTAATACATAATTTAATAATGGGACTAGGTGAACGAGCTAGCCTACATTTAGGATTAAAAAGTATTTGAATTTAAAAGCAAATTAAGTCATTCTGTTAATTGTTAGGGTAATGACTATTCCAAAGTGTTTCCACACACTTGCTTGAGTCTTGATGCTTCTTGACCCATCCCAGACACTGTAGAGATGAGATCAGACATCAAACAAGTTAATACCAGACAGTCAGACACTTTTGTTTGGTTCATGTGGGGGGGGGGGCAGCAGCAGCATGACTTTCTCACTGCAGCTTCTGCAGTGCTAGCCCTTGCGCTTGCTCTGCTTTTTTTTTTTTTTATTTAGGCACTCTCCTTTGGGACAAAAAAGTGATGGGGTGGCTACTGCCCCTCACCCTACAGTTCCTGTACCCTTGGAGCAAACCCATGGGATGGCTAGTCCCAAAATAAAGTGTCAAAGACTACATTTATTACCTGAATCCTCCTGTTTGTGCCTCAAAATAACTAAAATGAACAGGCTTACCTGAGACAGTGCGTGAAGTTAAGACAGGTTTGTTACATATCACAATGCAGATAAAAATTCCATGGTCAAAGTCAGTAGGAGGTATTTAAAATAAGGCGACAAAAGGAACATACCTTGGCACTGTACATGGTGCTCCCAAAGTTTTAAACTTGGCCAGGTAGCCATAAAGTGTAGTATGCATACCTAGAAGTTGCCCCCTATATGTGGTGCGGACATTTATTCATGTTATTATCTTAGGGCTGTAGTTGTTTCGCTATCCTATTGACTTTGGCTATGGGATTTTTTATCCTTGTGGTATGCAATAAACCTGTCTTAACTTCACACACTGTGAGGTAAGCCTGTTTATTTTAAGGCACAAGTAGGAGGATTTGGGTTTTACTTGTAGTCTGTGCTATTTCAGTTTGAGACTAGCCGTCACAAGGATTTGTTTTGTTTACAGGTCCAATTTTAGTAAGTGAGCACCAGTCCACTCTATTAGCACTAATGACCCCCACTCCCCCATATTTTGTCTCTTTTTTATTACAAATATTTTCTATCACTTGTTTTTATGATCATCGACACTCCGACTGCAAAGTAACACTGTGGTTTAGACAGTGTTGAAGTGTTTGGTGTGTTTTCTGCCTGACTGTATCTAGCTTGTGAAACTTAATTAGCAAGAATGACTGTGCAAACAATAAGGGTAGCAAAAGAAAGCTGTGTCCAGGATGTCTTCATCAGAGGACATATTCTTTATAAAAATACATGCAGATTTAGACAGATGGCACAGACTGCAAAAACAGTACTTTGTCAAATGCTGACAGTGCCTTTTGCCCATGAATACTGCCTAATGATGTAATGACATATGATGGTCAAGGCACTGCACAGTGGGACAGCCAGAGAAATGTTGGCATCAGTGGGACCAGCAGGTAATAATACATGGAAGAGGTATACATTTTTATTTGACTGGCAATTTAACAATAAAAATGCAGACTCATACTGGGGTGCCTATACTACATTGACATACACTGTTTAGGGAACAAATAATAAGATCCTTTACACATAATCTTTAAAGAACTGCTCAAGTGGAAGTGAGTGAAGCTGGTCACCCAGCTGATCAGAGGGGGCAAGGCAAGAGACAAAAAAACCAAGTTTGACAAGGAAGAAGAATGCACGCCAACTTGTCGCCGGGAGGGTCTAATTACATGCCGGGACCGAGAACGGAGGGAGCGGGGTGGACAGCATGCAGTGAGAGGGAGAGGGAGGGTTTACATATATGCCAGGGCTGGGAACGGAGGGAGCGGGGTGGACAGCATGCAGTGAGAGGGAGAGGGAGGGTTTACATATGTGCCAGGGCTGGGAACAGAGGGACCGGGGCCGACAGGATGCAATAGGAGGGAGCAGGATGATTTACTTGCTCTCAGTTGCCAGGATGGGGAATGGATGGAGCAGGGCAGACAGCACGCAGTGGGAGGGAGCGGGAGGGTTTACCTATGTACCGTGACTGGGAACGGAGGGAGATGGGTGGACAGGATGCAGCGGGAGGGAGCAGGAGGGTTCACGTGCACTATGGTTGCCGGGATGGGGAATGGAGGGAGTGGGGTGGACAGCATGCAATGGGGGGGAGCAGGAGGGTTTACTTACTCTAGATTGCTGGAAGGGGGAATGGAGCAAGCGAGGTGGACAGCACGCAGTGGGAAGGAGCAGGGGGGTTTACTTACAGTGTGGGATGGGTGCCTGGATGGGGAACAGAGGAAGCCAGGGTGGACAGCACACAGTGGGAGGAAGCTGGGTGGATAGCACACAGTGGGAGGAAGCGGAAGGGTTTACTTGCACTCTTGTTCCCGCAATGGTCAACGGAGGGAGTGGGGTGAACAGAAATGTCTCGGCAGGCAAGGCAAACCCTGCAATAATGAGGCGCTTCCTCATTGCAGCAGCCAGTGTCTTTCAGGCATGCCCTGCAATGATGAGGCACTCCATTATTGCAGCAGCCAATTTCTTTGAAGTTGGTGGCATGCTTGCTGAATTAGTGTCAGCAGCAGCGTGCCACTGCACTGGATAAACAGGGCCAAGCACCCAAATGCAGTGGTGGCATTGTCCACCACAGTGCTGCACCTCCACAACCTGCTTCTGCAGCAAGCTGCCGCAACATGTTTCTTGTGCATGTTCGCAATCAAACATAAAAAAGCTATGGGTATCCCTAAAAAGCAGCGTGCCAACCTGAGATGAAAAATCTGACATTTAATACAGTCATTTTCAATTACAAGTGTAGTAAAAATATTATCCCAATAAACATTAATTTCTCTAAGAAGTACATGCACATTTTCACAGTGGCTTTCTCTCCTGAAAGAGGAATTATTGAAAATATAAATTGTGTGCAGTTAGCAGCAGTATAACGTCTGGGCAGTTAACTTTTTATTTAGCAATTTAATTATCCAGGATAGCCCAGCAGAAATGTCACATCTCATTTCCAGTGAGGCCCTGCTTCTACTCTTTTCTGCAGCTGGCTGGACAGGAGGCACTAAGAGGTAATGTAGCACTTAAAATGAATGTGTCCAGTTCTCCCAGGGTTCCTTTTTCTACATTTCAGAGTTAATTGGGGGGGCATTTCATCACTGGATCGGTCTGCCTCAGAATTACAAAATGGCATGGGTGTGTCGATATCTACCCCCAATGAAAAAACTGCGATTCAGTTTCAAAACCACTTTTCTTTTAATTTTTCTTCTAAATCAAAGACACTTTAATGCTCTCATATATTTAATCCATAATCCTTATTTGTTAACATTTCAGGACTAATTTCCCTTCATTAGAACATAAGGGCTGTAAAACATAATGTAAATTATTTGTTTATAACTGTGTAAATACTTCTTTTTATATCTCATAAAGTTTAATAAATATAAAGAAAGTAAAGTAGGTAGGAAGGTAATGTGACATGCAAAGTAAAAGAACAGACACTGCAGAATGATGTTGTAAAGTGCCACGTACACACAATTGTATTTAAAAACAATTCCAACAGGGTCCGAAGCATATCTCATGTTTCAGTGATGTTGTGGGGAAGGGGTGACTTGCCCAAGATCATACCAGGAGTTTTTGGCTTTAGCTGGGCATAAACCTGCAATTTCTTGGTTTCGAGGCCTGTACTCTAACCATTACCCCACAGTGCATCCATGCTGTATCCCTGCACTAACTCTCATGCTCATAATATAGGCACCTAGCAGCCACACAGCTTCATGTTTTTTAAGGAAGGATGCTAGGTCGTGGGGATTTTTCGTGGGTGGAGGGGATAGATGGAGGGCTAGAACTTCATTAACTGAACTGGTACTTGGCAGCAGCTTGGTGATGAGCGAGGGCTTCAAAAGGCTAGATATAACGATTCACAGTTTTACATTTAAATGCAGTGACACCAAGTAAGGCTAAGCATTTATAAATTGCTGCAACTCAGGACATTGTGACAGCAGTATCTGGATATCTTTGTTCATGAGGGAACCTGATACTGGGCATAGCTGCACACAAGGTCTGTTACAGTAGAAATCACTATATTGTGGCAGGCATCATAGATTAAGTCCTTTACGAGGTGCATTTGGGAGTTCCTTGTAGCCCTGAGCCAGTGTGGGCATGAATTTAAAATCGCACCCCTATTTGGGAGAGGCCTTGAGTCTTCTACCAAGAGGTACCAAGCAGTGCAGGATAAAGGGAAATGTGTTAGCAGGGAGCTCTTGGGGAACGTTATCCTCAGGCATGGTCTCATGAAACAATGTGTCATTAAGAAGCCATTAAAAAAGCTCATCAGAAGAAGAGTTTGCCATGCCCAATTCCCTAATCCTTCAAACCACTTCTCTCCCCCCCCCCCCCACTGCATCCCACACACAGAGAAATACAGTGAGACAGATGGGAAGGGGTGGCACACACCATGCATCTGATTCAAAGTAGTACTGGAGAAAACAAATGTCGCTTAAGAAAATGGTCACAGCGTTGTTGGGAAATTGAAAGTTCTCCCAACTGAAAAAAGTGTCTGTTTACTGAGTAAAGTATGACAGACAGTTTAAAGAGATGTTAAAGCAGTACAAAGAACTACTGAGATTTTGCACTATAATAGTGCATTTTTCAAGAGTGAATTAGAGCAATGTCTGCTAGAAATCATAGATTAAACATGTGCAGTGCTTGAGGTGATAGCCAGCCCAAAACAGTATGCAAATTACAATTATGCATAAGTGGTGTTGTTGCCAGTGCAAAACAACATATGTAATACAGTAGGTGATATCCCACATTATATATCGGCTGACATATTCAGAGGGGTTGTGCCTGGCGCAACTGAGTTATGCCACTGTAATCCCAGAAATGCGCCCTGGGGTAATATTCAAATGGGGGGATTGTGCAGCACAATTCCTGCTGCTCCAGGGCACAAACATAATGTATGCAGAGCATCTCCAGGGGGCATGTCCATGCATATGTGGCACATCCCAATATTCAGCCCAGAATATGTGGTGCATCTGGTGGCACATCCCAGAGATGTGCTGCATACCAGAGCACAAAGTTGAGCCCGTAAATAATGGCTCGACTGGCAGCCCCCCACAGATGGGCCACTGTAGTGAATTGCGCAGCACAGCAGTCGCCAGCCATGGGTCACTTCCACCCCATCAGAACACCATACTAAAGCACCCACAGAATTCCCTAGTGGTCCAGTGGTACCCCCTCCCCATCCCATAACCCTGATCACTGGAATAATAAAATGTGAAGATCCTGGTAGTCCAGTACTATCGCCTCCCAATCCTATAACCCCAATTGCCCAGAACACATGATTTTATTTTCCCTTGTACTCTAGCGGTACCCGCCCGTATCCCTGATCACCAAAAAACAAGACCAGTATCAGTCCCTGATAGTCTAGTGGTCCCCTCACCCCCGGTCACCCACCCAGCCACCCTCCCGGTCATCCATGGGCAGCATACCTCCGTGGCTGCTATCCGAATGACAGCTTATAGTATGTGCTGCAAGCTCATTGGCCCAGACTGTGGACCAATAAGCTTACAGTGTATACTGTAAGAGTCATTCACAACTTTCAAAACCAGGAGCTGTGTCCCCCATGGTTTAGGTTTCCTCGCCTCAGTGTAGCACACGGTGTAACTTGAGTGACCAGATTCAGACAATGCCAACCTGCCCAACACTCACTACCGCCTCAATCATGGATAGCTACACAAGGAGTGGACTGATGACTTGAACTCCACAGCTGAGGAATAGCAGCTCCTTCTCACCAGCCTTAGAGTCAGCTGCAACTCCTGGATCCCACCCCTACAAATTTACTATGGTGGGCTAATGGTTATTAGGATTAGGAGTAATCCCCTCAGTGTCAGACACCTGAAAGTGACAGCAGCCCATCGGCACTGCTGCTGCTGATATTGAATAAGATATACAGTACATTGTGCTGTACAACATGTGTAGCTGTTAAGAGGTAAGTGCAGTGATACAACCAATAGGGCAGTGGTATCACACTACATTTTCTAAGCACCCAACCAGTGTTTGTGAAATAGTTCCACTCTGCCATACCCGGCATAGGACACCTCCCCCCACCACCAAATTTTGTGGCCAGATAAAAAAAAATCAGTGTTTTTATTTGTGGTACTTCCCACATCCACACATCAAACTCCATCTCTCCTATATTTTTTTATTTGTTTATTAAAATCTAGGATTACAATACCTTTGAGCTATGGCTCTTTTACAAAGGTTCCACGTCAGGAGAGTACAAAACATGTTAAACAAGAGCATACAACATTTAAGGAATGGGCATAAAATAATATTCATCAGTTCAGGTATGGCATCACAGTAATAAAATACATGAGTAACACATATAAGAGTCATATCATAAACCTAGAGGCAATCTAGGTGGAAAGGAGAGAGGATAGGGGAGTGGCAGCTGAAAAGAGACTAGAGCAGCTCATGGCTTTGTCAAGAAATCAGAGGGGGGATGGTTGAGCTCAAATGGGGATGGGGGAAGTTAGGGGAGGCAGTCACAAGAGCTGGAGAAATATAGCCCCAACCTACCCAGAAGTCCATCAATTAGTGAATTCATCCCTCTCAATCCCCTCTGACCCCACCACCATTCCCAAAAAACTGTTATGCATCTGCCAAAAAGAAAACTGGACAGTGTTGCAGAGATGGCCTCTCTTTTAGGTAAGTATCAGAGGAATAAAGTTGAGTTCAGATGAATAAAGGGAAGTCGTTTTAAAAACGAGGATTTTTTTTTATCAAGTAATAATTTAAAAAATACCTTTTTTGTAACATGCTGGCAAAGAGTAAATGCTGCTGATGATTATTTGCTCTTTCAGACAGCTTCCTGGTAGTCTCTCCTAATGACAAAACAT
The DNA here is from genome assembly GCA_016271365.2 of Neoceratodus forsteri. NCBI lineage: Eukaryota > Metazoa > Chordata > Ceratodontiformes > Ceratodontidae > Neoceratodus > Neoceratodus forsteri. The sequence continues at coordinate 516,397,685 of CM057453.1, read as the reverse complement.
TATCAATGAATGCATTGATTGCAAGCCTGTTTTAACCTGAGGCTGGAAATATAATGTGAAGTAAACAATCCAGAGCTTACATGTTGAACATGAGTTAGTGTTTTGTTGTAATAGCTGCCACATTTTTATTTAGCCTGATATTACTAAGCAGTGAGTGAAAATTAAGTAATAAATTAAATGTTTGACCCAACTACAAAACAACTGCTGTTACAAGGTACAGCTGGTGTAAATCTCCTCTGCCCTGACACTTAAAAGTGAATTTATCTAACTGTCAATTCATCAAATAATTTACCTCCCCCATCCCATAGTTTGTACTGTCATATCAATGTTCAATTAAAACTTTCCAACATTTGCTGTCTGTGGTGTTTATTTGTGTGGGGCTCCAGGATCTGCATAAATGGAGTTTGCAACACGTTAAATAACTAAGTGTTTAGCCTACTAAATTCCTTTTCTTTTTCAATTGCTGACCATAATACATATTTATAGCATTTCTATGATTTTTTTTTCAGTCTCAGTCAGTTAATGTAAATACTGGTATGTTACTTCACAGGCAAACTGTATTCTGATTGCAATGGCTCAGTATTCACTTCTCACCCTCTGTGGAACAACTTTTAATTTTGTTACTTACTTTTTTATATGCTAGTGAATACGGCACTGTACGGATGGTGATCAGAATTGATGTGGGAAGCTGAATGAATAAAGTTTGTCATGTCGGCTACTAGAAATCAAGCACTGCCAAGTGCAGTATTTTGAAACCTCCTCTTGCTTTAATCTTATATATTTAACCACAAAAATATTGGAAGACGTGGATAATGGAAGGGTTTACCTGCTGTCAATTGCCGGGAGGGGGAATGGAGCAAGCGGGCGGACAACACGCAGTGGGAGGGTTTAATTACAGAGCGGGATGGGTGCCTGGATAGGGAACAGACGGAGTGGGGTGGACAGCATGCAGTGGGAGGGAGTGGGAGGGTTTACTTGGTCTCGATTGCTGGGAGGGAACAGAGCAAGTGGGGTGGATGGTGCACAGTGGGAGGGTTTAATTACAGAGCGGGCTGGGTGCCTGGATAGGGAACAGAGGGAGTGGGGTGGACAGCATGCAGTGGGAGGGAGTGGGAGGGTTTACTTGCTCTCGATTTCTGGGAGGGGAAACGGAGTGAGAGGGCAGACAGCATGCAGTGGGAAGGTTTAATTACAGAGCGGAATGGTTGCCTGGATAGGGAACAGAGGGAGTGGGGTGGACAGCATACAGTGGGAGGGAGCGGGAGGGTTTAATTACAGTGTGGGATGGGTGCCTGGATAGGGAACAGAGGGAGCGGGGCAGACAGCACACAGTGGGAGGGTTTAATTATAGAGTGGGATGGGTGCCTCGATAGGGAACAGGGGGAGTGGGGTGGACAGCACGCAGTGGGAGGAAGCGGGAGGGTTTACTTGCACTCCTGCTCCTGCAATGGACAAGGGAGGGAGTGGGGTGCAACAGAAATGTGTGGGCAGGCAAGGCACACCCTGCAATGATGAGGTGTTCCCTTATTGCAGCGGCCAGTGCCTTTCAGGCACACCCTGCAATCACGGGGCACTCCATCATTGCAGTGGCCAATTTCTTTGAAGCTTGTGGCATGCTTGCTGAACTAGTGTCAGCAGCAGCATGCCACTGCGCTGGATAAACAGGGCCAAGCCCGCAAATGCAGAGGCAGCATTGGCTGCCACACTGCCCCACCTCCACAACCTGCTTCTGTAGCAAGCTGCCACAACATGTTTCTTGCGCATGCGCACAAGCAAACATAAAAATTTCAATAAGGGGAAAGCATCAATGGAGAAGAGAAGAAAAGAGAAATCTAGCAATATTGTGGAGGTTATTTAAATGAAATTCAATATGCTTCCAAAGAGCTGTACATGTGAGGGTAAACCAGAAATAAATCATTCAGAGATGCTAGGCCTCAGCTTCAGATTTCAGGTGTGGAGATTAAGATCCCCTTTATCTCTCAGAAGCGGTAGGGCAACACATTTAATTCTAAGGCATTTACACTTGTCTGTCATCTCTAAGGTTTTTGGGAAACTGATTTGTAATCAACTAAAACATTTTTGGGAAGTGGATAATTTGCTGAACAAATTTCAGTCAAGATTTAGGACACTCCACAGTACCACCTTGGCCTTAATAAGTCACTGAGGGCTTCCACAAGATTCCAAACAGGAGGGTGTGCCATATTTGTGGATATTTCTAAAGCTTTTGACACCTTTGAACATGACATCCTCCTGTCCAGAATAAAAAGCATAGAAGCAGCCAAGAGTGCTGTGGACTGGTTTGGGTCCTACTTGAAACATTGTCTACAGTTGGTTGATATTAACATAGAAACATAGAAACATAGAAACATAGAATTTGACAGCAGATAAGGACCACTTGGCCCACTCAGTCTGCCCATTTCCCTACCTAATGGATAAGCTGCAGATCCTAGTTAACCATCAGCCTACTTCTTTCTACCCCCACCCCCTAGAATTGCCTTATGGCTGTCCCGTGCATGCTTGAATTCAATCACTGTTTTTGACTCCACAACCTCCTCCTGAAGGCCGCTCCATGCATCCACAACCCTCTCTATGAAAAAATACTTCCTTACATTACCTCTGAGCCGCCTCATCTTCAAATTGTGCCCCTTGTTCTTGCACATCTCTTTTTTTGAAAGATGCTACCTCTTGGACTTTGTTGATTCCCTTGAGGTACTTGAACATTTCTATCATGTCTCCCCTCTCCCTCCTTTCCTCGAGGCTATACATATTAGCTTCTTTAGTCTCTTCATGTCTTCTGGTGCAGACCCTGCACCATTTTAGTTGCCCTCCTCTGGACGGCTTCCATCTTGTCTATGCCCTTGCGGAGATTGGGTCTCCAGAACTGCACACAGTACTCCAGATGGGGTCTCACCAGCTGTCTGTACAGAGGAATAACAACATCCTGTTTTCTACTGGTGATGCCTCTCCCTATGCATCCCAGTATCCCCCCAGCCCTCCTTACTGCCCTCTCACATTGCTTGCCCACCTTTAAGTCATCTGATATGACTACCCCCAGGTCCCTTTCCATTTTTTCTGTTGTTAGTATCTCACCCCCCATTGTGTACTCTTCCCCTGGGTTTTTGTTTCCCAGGTGCATTATCTTGCACTTCTTAGCATTAAATCTAAGCTGCCATACATTTGACCATTCCTCTAACCTTGCCAAGTCCCTTCTCATCCTTTCCACCCCACGTTGTGCATCAACTCTGTTGCAGATCTTTGTGTCATCTGCAAAGATACATACGTTTCCTTCCAGTCCCTCTGCAATGTCACTTGCAAAGACATTGAAGAGGACCGGTCCTAATACTGAACCCTGCAGCACCCCACTAGTAACCCCCATTCTTCAGAGTGGACTCCATTTACTATTACCCTCTGTGTACTATTCTCCAGCCAATTCTTTACCCAAGCTATCATCTTGGGACCCACTCCCAGGCTGGCTAACTCGTATATTAATCTTTTGTGTGGGACTGAGTCAAATGTCTTGCTAAAGTCTAGGTAGACCATGTCCACAGCCCTTCCCTGATCTACTACTTTGGTCACCCAGTCTAAGAAATCTATTAGATTCGTCTGGCATGACCTTCCTGCTGTGAATCCATGCTGCCTTGGGTCCTGTGCCCCTCTGGTCTCTAGGTACTTGACAATTCTTTCCTTCAGAAGTGATTCCATCATTTTCCCTATCACTGAGGTTAAACTAACTGGTCTGTAGTTTCCTGCTTCTGCCCTGCTCCCACTTTTGTGAAGGGGAATCACATCGGCCCTCCTCCAGTCCTCAGGTACCACCTCATCCTCCCATGATTTGTTAAAGAGGGTAGTCAGTGGTGTCACTAGTTCTACTCTTAGTTCTTTTAGAATTCTGGGTTGAATCCCATCAGGCCCCATTGCTTTGTCCACCTTCAGTTTTAAGAGTTCTTTCAGAACCCTTTCTTCTGTAAATGGGCTGGTATTAACTTCTGTATCCAGAGTGTTTCTTTTGTTTGTTTTAGGTACCTCCCCCTCTTCATCTGTAAATACTGAGCAAAAATATTTATTTAGTATCTCTGCCTTTTCACAGTCACCCTCTGCCCACCCCCCTCCCCTTTATTAAGCCTTACTATCCCTCCTCAGTCTTCCTTCGCTCCTGATGTACCTAAAAGGTTTTATCCCTTCTAACTGAGTTGGCTATCTTTCCTCGGTTTGGGTCTTTGCTGTTCTGACTGCCTGCCCAGCTTCCTTTTGCTTTAACTGATACAGTTCTCTGTCCTGCTCCTTCTGTGATTCCTTGTACTTTCTGAATGCTTTCTTTTCTCTTGAACCTTCGCTGCCACCTCCTTTGAGAACCATAGTGGTTTCTTACATCGTTTGTTTTGTTGTTTATTTCACACAAAGGCTTGTTACCTCTGTGATGGCAAGTTATTCCCCATTGTTCTTCCACCCCTCCTTCCTGCCCATTTGCTAGTGCATTCCTTAAGCACTCTCCCATTTTGGCAAAGTCAACCCTCCTGAAGTCCAGTACTTTTGCCTTTGTATGGCTTGACTCTACTGCTGTGTTTATTGTGAACCATACTGTTCGATGGTCGCTAGTTCCCAGATGGCTACCCACTTCTGCATCTGCGATCCTTTCTCCATCTCCATTTGAGAGGACCAGGTCTAAGATTGCTCCCTCTCGAGTGGATTTCAATACTAGTTGTCTAAGGCATGCCCCCTGTAGGGCATCTAGAATAACCCCACTCTTAGAAGTGGCTGCTGCAACTGCACTCCAGTTAACATCTGGCATATTCAGATCACCCATCAGCAATATCTCCCCTTTATCTGGCTTTCTAAGTATACTTTCTATCATTTCCTTGTCCATTTCCTCCCCCTGATAGGGGGTTCTGTATACAACCCTGTGCGGATTGTGGTGCCATTGTCTGCCTCCAAATTGACCCACAGTGCTTCTTCTCCTCCCTGTTTACCCTTTTGTTCTGTTACTTTGATTCCTTCTCTTATGTAGAGAGCTACTCCTCCTCCTCTTTTACCCTACATGTCCCTCCTGTAGATAGTGTATCCTGGTATGTTTACGTCCCAGTCATGGTTCTGTGTGTACCATGTTTCTGTGACTGCCACAATATCCAGATGTTCCTCCTCCATCAAGGCCACTAATTCAGGAAGCTTGTTACCCAGACTACGGGCATTGGTACTCGTTGCTCTCTTTTTTATGATGGCTTTACCTTCTGTAGCAGCATCCCCCACTGACCTTTCTACCTTGGTCTTTTTCTCATTTAGTACCCTGTTTTGTAGGGGGAGGCTGCAATTTTCCTGCTGCTTATCAGTGCCTCCCCCCTTGACTAGTTTAAAAGCTTGCCAATGAAGCATTTAAACCGATTGCCCAAAAGACTTGTTCCCTTCCTGGACAGATGCAGACCATCCTGCCAGTATAGGCTGGTGTCCCTTCAGGTGGAACCCCAGTCCCCAATGAAGCCGAACCCCTGTGCTCCACATCATTTTTTCAACCATTCATTAAACTGCATGGTGCAAAGTACCCTTGCCTCACCCATGCCACTGACAGGCAGCACCTTTGAGAAGGATACTGTGTGTGCTACTTGTCTTAAGCCCCTCCCCAACTCTACAAAGTCCATCTGCACTGCTCTAATCTCATGATGAGCCAAGTCATTTGTCCCTAGGTGGACAATGACATCCAGCTCAGACTCCCGTGCAACTGTTGTCGTGATCCTAAGGATGCGCTTCCTGTCCCTTCAAGCCATGGAACCAGGCAGGCACCTTACTTCAGTTTTCCCTGCTCCCCCTAGTTCTATCCCCCTAATAATTGAGTCCCCCACCAGGAGCTGCTTCCGTTCCCTGTGGTGCCCTCTGCCTCTTTCCTGAGGGCCTCCCTTGTGACAGTTGTCTGCACCCTCCTTAGTCTCCTCTGCAGGTGCACCCATAGGGGAACTATGCTCCCCCAGAATGGTGTATGGATTGTGGAGTGGAACAACTGACTGGGTGTGCCTCTGTTCCACCACCCTTACCCTCCCTGAGCCCACTGTGGTCCAACTGCTGTGCTTTCTTTGCAACCTCTGAGGTAGTGGTGGTGGCTCTGGTGCTCCCTGGATGGGGGAGGTTCCCTTGCTACTGTCCAGTGCGGCCTGAAGACGGGCAATTTCCTCCCTCAGGGCAGATAGTTGTCTGCAAACAGGGCAGCATCTTAGCCTCCAGAAAGACTCCCAGAAGACTGCTGCCCCATAGCCATTACATTGTACTATTCCCAACATAACTGTCTACCTTGTTTAGTTTTTTTTTTGTGTGTGTGATTGGTGTGTTATATAGAAATATATGTATTTATATAATGTGTATGCTTATATTGTCAGTGCAGTGTGCTAGAGAGGATATGACAGTGATATGCACCTTGCCCTCTTGAGGAAATGATGTCAGAACCCCAGGTATAAATTAACTATTTCAGGGGTGGGTGGGGTGAGGGGTGGGAAGGGTTTGGGTCTAAACAGTGCCCTCACAAAATAATCAGCTAAAAGCTCTGACCTACCACTGCGATGAATGCCTTCTTGTCAGCAAGATGCCATACATGACAATTTGACAGAGAGAATACCCTGCTAATCAAACAGAGAAAAATCCAAACATCCAAGTCAGACACAGGTAAACCTCCCCAGCCCCAAAACAGCCTGGTGACTTGTGCTCTGAAAACAGTCAGCCCCAAAACACGTCAGCTATGCAAAAGGGCAGACACTGAAAACAGTATTCAGCCTCTGTGTGTTTAAACTCTTTCTGCACAGAAAATCTTAACAATTGTAACAAAAGTAAAGCAAGCTCCACCTCCCTCTGTTGATTGAAAGACTGCCTTTTCTGATAATTCTAAGTTCCTTATTCCACCCTTCAGTTAGAAGTATCCTCCACCTGAAGAATATTAACTTTCCTAAGGAATCTGCTTCAAACCAAAGACAATTATAAATTGTAAGGTTCACCTCCCTCTGTTGTGAGCACAACTCACTTTCTTGCAAATCTTAAGTCCAGTGTTGCAGCTTCCAGCCAGAGGCAGCTTCACCTGAAGACTGTTATGTTATTAATGAATTTAAATTCAGTTTGGTTCCTACAGTATAGTCTCAGGTGTGCCCTAGGGTGCCATCTTAGGGCCAATCCTTTTTAACATTTACATGAATAAATTTGCTTTGAAGGACCCTCAAATAAAATACCACTTACATGCAGATCACACTGTGATTTACAGAGAAGGTAATACCCCTTCCTAAACTGAGATCATATTACAGGAGGCTTTCAATAATTTACTGGATTTTTTTCTTTAAAGCCAGGCTTGCACTTAACACACACAAAAAACCTCAAGTCAAGTATATCAGTAGATACAACAATGCAACTTCATCCTCAACTTCCTTGCAAATTAAAACTTTTGATAATATTGTTTCACAACAAGTTCTGAACTACAAATGCCTGGGAGTATGGCTTGAAAATAAAATCAAATGGAATGCCCATATAGTTAATCAAGTACAAAACCTGAGGAGACAATTTGGGACTTTGGATAAAATAAACAAGCATTTGTCAATGCCGAATGTTTGCTTGCTGGCACTGGCAGTGGTAGTGTAGAAGTTACAGAGCTGCGTAATAGGAATGGCAGTGAAGTATTGAACTGAAGCCAACCCCACCACCACCCTGCAGAGAGTGACAGGCATTGGGGTGTGCCTTTGGGTTGTCAGGCATATCGGCCATGCCATTTCACCACACCCCACCCTGCAGACACTGACAAGTGTCACAGTGTTCCTTGGGGTCTTTGGCCCTTATGCGCACCCCATTCCATTAAGAAATATGGTGAGATGGGTGCAATATAGGAGAATGGGGTGAATTTTGGGGCTGAAGAGTCCAAGGCATACCTCAATGCCTCTCACTGGCTGCAGGGTGTGGAATGGTATAAGCATTACAGGCAAGAATCCCAAGTCACACCCCTGATGCCTGTCATTCTCTACAGGGTTGGGCGTTATGGTTGGAAACTCTAATACCTCAGGCATTCGTTGGTATTTTCATTCCAAATTTTCAACATGTTTTTTTTGTGACCCCACCTCATGAACAGAGGGAATAACAGTTTGTTAGCCAAAAGCTACTTATGCACAGTGACTACGGCATTTAGCACCACAGGTGCAAAAACATTCTGAACAGGATGTAAAAAATGACAGCTGTACTGTTCATGGGGAGGTGTAAAAAATGGCAATGTTGCAAATCTGCAGTAAAAATATTTAAAAAAATGGTGAAGTCACGAGCGTACATAGAAACTGTGCAACGCACACCCGTAATATAATTAGGTTGGGAATTTTTTACAGCAGATTGTCAACTCAGGCATTTTGGTGCCTCCGATCATGAACAGTGTCACTGTGATTTTCTTTATCTGTCCGAACAATGTTTTCCCACAGTGACCACGCATCTCTGCGCTGAAAGGGTGAAAACACACTTCAGCCATGTTGTGAAAAATGACAGCTGTACTGTTCATAAGGAAGTGGGGAAAAATGCCACTGGTTAAAATCTGGACTGAAAATATTACAAAATCATGAACTTACGAGGGTGCGTGGAAACTGCACAATGCTCACTCGCAACACAGTCATTTTATGGACTTTTGTCACCAAATTTTCAACATAGCCATTTTAATATAAAATATATATATATATTAGTCATTTTAAATGGCTATTTTAATAGCCATTTTAAGACCTCTGCTCATGAACAGTGTAACTGTGATTTTCTTAATCTGTCCCAAACATTGCTTTCGCACACCAACAGCACCACTGTGCGCTACATGTGCGAAAACACATTTTGGACAACATATGAAAAATGGCAGCTGTACTGTTCATAAGGAAGTGTAATAAAATGGCAATGTTGAAAATCTGGAGTGAAAATATTAAATTCGCAAACTACGAGCATAGGAACTGCATAGCATGACGCTCATAAAACAGTCATTTTGAGATTTTCACCAAATTTTCAACATAGCCATTTAAGACCTCTGCTCATGAACAGTATCACTGTGATTTTCTTAATGTGTCCCATACATTGATTTGCACACCGACTGCGCCATTGTGCGCTACATGGGCGGAAACACGTTTTGGCCAAGATGTGAAAAATGACAGCTGTACTACCCATAAGAAGGTGTGGTAAAATGGAAATGTTGAAAATCTGGAATGAAAATATTGAAAATTCGCGAACTACGGCGTGTAGGAACTGCCTAGCAACACACTCTTAAAACAGTCATTTTGAAATTTTTTCACCAAATTTTCAACATAGCCATTTTAAGACCTCTGCTCATGAACAGTGTCACTGTGATTTTCTTAATGTGTCCCATACATTGATTTCGCACACTGACTGTGCCATTGTGCGCTACATGGGCGGAAACACATTTTGGGTGAAATGTGAAAAATGACAGCTGTACTGCTCATAAGAAGGTGTGGTGAAATGGCATTGTTGAAAATCTGGAGTGAAAATATTGAAATTTCGCAAACTTATGAGCATGCATAGGAACTGCACAATGCACGCTCATAAAACAGTCATTTTTAGGAATTTTTCCACCAAATTTTTAAAATAGTCTTTTTGGGAACCCACCTTATGAACACTGGCAGTGTCATTTTGTTAATCATTCTGGAAAGGTGATTTCACTCAGTGGCTGCGAAATAACCCTTCGGGACCAAGTAATGCCATGACAGTGCAAGAATTCATGAGAAGGGGTCCCAAAAACCCCATGTTGAAAATTTGGTACAAAAATTCCAAAAAATGCCTGAGATAGGCAGTAAAGTTGAAAACCCCATATCTATCCCATTATACAGCTTACCGGCATTGCCTCAGTTCGTGGTCGGCTTTGAAGAGTGCAGACGTGTTCCTGGTCCACCGAAGATCATCACGCAGGAGTCCGGAGGTAAGTATGGGGTGAGGGGGGTGTGGGGAGGCAGGGTGCACAGTGGGTGGGCGCGGGTGAGGGCAGACACAGCGATGGACTGTTTTTGATTTTCAGGTGTTTTATTTTTTATGAGGACAACGCGGGACGTTTGCCATGCTGGGGTGGGCTCCCAGCATGGCAGAAGGATGGCTGGGAAGTGTGTGGAGCTGACGGGGGATTGGGCACCCCCGTTGGCCATGGCATCTGTTGCCACGCTGGGGTGGGCTCCCAGCATGGCACCCTGTACTCGGGGGGGAGAGATAGTGAAGCTGAAGGGGGATTGGGCACCCCCGTCGGTGACAGCATGGGGGTGGGGGAGAGACAGTGGATCTGATGGTAGATTGGGCACCCCGTCGGCCATTACATCATTTTGCCATGCTGGGGTGGGCTCCCAGCATGGCACCTGGTTGCTTGGGGGTGGCGTGGAGCTGACAGGGGATTGGGCACCCCCATTGGCCATACAGTGTGGGCATGGGAGGGCAGCACGCAGTATGTGTGCGCGTGTGTGTGTGTAGGGTGAGCTGCGCATGAGCAAGCGATATCTGATCGCTGCTCACTGGAGCGTAGCTCCCCCTTTCAACTGTACTCCACTGCATTTTGGAGCTGTCATAGATAGCTCCAGCATGCATTGGTGGACTGGGGCCGTGCCTGCCAACACACTGACTGAATTGGAAGAGGAGGTGACACACCTCCGAAAACTCGGATGATGGCACTATGTTTCTTGCACATGCGTGCAAGCAAACATAAAAATGGCATGAGCAAAGAAGTGAGAAATGGCTGGTTCACAATATGATTCTGTAAATTTTCGACTATGGGGATCTGGTGTTTGCTGGGATGTTAGGGATAAAGCTGGCAAAACTGGAAGTTATGTACAACAGGTTTGCTCACTTCATCTTCGATGCCCCCTGCAGGACTCACAGATGTGAGCTCTGTTATGAACTGGATAGGATGAATTTAATAGGCCATAGGAGAGACCACTACCTTTCTTATATGTGTAGTTTTTTTTAATTAAATATACTTTATTCAATTTTAACAGGCAGAAAACAGGAAAACAATACAGTACAACAATATTAACACAAACAAGAAGCAGAAAAAAAGGCAAAATGTGTTAACAGACAAGAAAACATCACAGTTGAATAAACATCCAGAATAGCTGACAAAAAGTGAACAAACCACACCCACAATAAGAAAGGGCCCCCACCCACCCCAGACCAGACAGCAAGGCACAATCTCATATAATAGACTATCTCCACTGAAGCCAAATATATGATGAAATGCAGTGTTGTCCAAACGTACCACCATAAAAACAACTGACAAAAATGGAAAAAAACACTTCCTTTTTATATCCAATGAGTATCCAACACAGAAAGACTATACCAGACTTGAAAGAAGGAAAATAATTAGGTGATTAAAAAAGCATAAAGAAAGTGCAAATGTTTCTGAAATGATGAATGACATCCAGACAGATTGGCAATCAGTTTCTCCATATTTAGGATGTTGCAAATTTCTCTGTACCATTCCTCTCTGGTTGGAGTTGAAGTATCCAACCAATACCACAGAATAACAGGTTTAGCAGCTTTATAGACTAAAGCAATGTATCCCTTCCCAGGTCCAATTATGTTACTGTGATATAACCCCTACATGCACATTTCTGGGCAAAAGGCATCTTGCAGACCCAAGAGAGGATCTAAGGAATTCCAACAGGCATAAGGGAGCAATACAGATGAGTATGAATAGATAGGCCACTGACAGAGCAAAGGCCGAAGACACATTCATAAGGTAGAAAGAAATGGGCAGACTGGATGGGCCTTGCCGTCCTTATCTGCCGTCAACTTCTATGTTTCAGAGTTTCTCTGAATATCAGTCCAAAAAGTTTGCAGCTTACCACATTGCCAAAGATTATGATGACGGGTTCCCTCGGACTCATCACATTTTAAACATAAAGTTGAAGATGCCCATCCCATACGAAATAAATTATTGGGGGTGAAATATAAATTGTGCAAAATATAAAACTGCTGCAGCCATAATCTATCCTGTTTAACATAAGCATAAAGGTCCTTCCATACCCAGTCCAGTCTGCCTTATCCACAGATCTATCAAAAATGGAACCCCAGTATGAACATCCAGTATAACCAACCCTGGAATCCCATTTTTGAAAGACAGAATAAATATGTGAAGTGGGACAAGGTGAACTTGCCATCATAATTAACTGGGTAATAATCTCACTTTCCTTCATCAACCAAGGGGAGAACCCATGTAGCTAGAAATACAATGTTGAAGTTGTAATAATTTAAAACTGGCCAAGGATAGGATACGATGAGACTGCTGGATGTGGTGAAGGGAAGAAATAATCTCTTCTGACAAGAAATCTAAGATGGTGAGCTCAGATAGTCTTGGCCATGAATTGGGGCATAAAATCTTGCCCTCAATCAGAAAATTGGGATTCTCAAAGAGAAGTTGGCCCGAGTCTTTTATATGTGTAAATATTATAGAAATTGATCCCTGGATATCTCTTGGAACATTTACATTCAAGAAATATACAACAGTCTCTTAGATCTTCAGGAGGAGTAGAATTATTCCTCCTAAAAGAAGTATGGAAGTGGGTAGGCCCCACTTCTACACATTGGTCCCCAAAGTTTGGAATAGTATCCCTCCTCCCTGTATTAGACCAGCCCTGGGCAAAATACCGTTTGGCTGAAATAAAAAAAAATTAATTTTGAGCAAGCAAAAGAGATATCATCATGCTGCTTAGAATGCAATACTGGTTGGTGTTTACCTTAACAAATGATATATCCAATGTCAACAGATACTTTTATATGCATGTTATTATTACAAATATCTACTACATAGAACAGATAAGTGCAGTTTTTTATACTAGAATATATATGTTTGTAACACTAACAAGATTGATACTGACCCCATGTTATTACAGTATGAGTAGTATATTTGTATTATTTTTTATGGTGTCTCTTTTTAACTGTATAACTAACACATATGAATTACGTAACTTTGCATACTAAGAATCTCATTGGAAATTAGCTCTACTCAGTTGAGTTTCTGATTCATGAAAAATGAATAACATTTTGCTACTACTGCTACCTTCCCAAATAAATCTAGAAACTAAAAATCCATCACTCACCACCTTAAGATAAAAAGACACAGCTCTCTGAGGTCACATTAAAAAGCAAACTTTATTAGAGTGCAAAAGATGTTGAAACAGGCTTTGACATGTTTCGGACTTATCCAGACTAATTTAATCCAAAACGCACCAAGGAGTGTTTCAGCGTCTTTTGCACTCTAATAAAGTTGGCCTTTTAATGTCACCTCTGAGAGCTGCATCTTTTTATCCTAAGGTGGTGAGTGCTGGATTTTGGAGACCTGAGTTATTAATATTTATTAACAAGCATCCCATCCTAGTGTATGTCCCTATTTTGGTCAAGAAATCAAGAAATTAGTTTGTTCCACAACCAGAAATAATATGGTCAGGGAACAGTAGAAGGGTTTACAAAAAATATAACAGGTGGGGCAAAAGATTCATTCTAACTGCTTCCACTCAGGTGAATAGACTCAGAGCAAGATGGATCCACATTTTCAAATCTGCAGTAATTTGCCTAGTGATGGATACCAAATTCAGCAGATCCAAATGGGTTAATTGTGGTGGGAGAATACACTGAAATTCTTAATAGCTGTTTAGTGCCATTTGAAGGCAAACGTCTTTCTGAATTCAGCACTTGGGCTGTAGATAAAGTGGAGCAACTCAGTTTTATGAATCTCCAATTTAAAGCTGGCAACCTATCCAAGCTGATGCAACTCTTCACCAAGTTCTAACAATGATTGCTCCTGGGTCAATAAAGTTAACAAAATATCATCTGCATACAGTGTTAATTCAAATGTCCCATGGGTATGCCCTCAATGTTATCATTTTGATGAATAGGCACCAGTGGCTCTATATACAGAGCAAAGAGTAACAGGGGTGGGGCATCCCTGACAAGTGCCCCTTTCCAAACTAACAGGCTGTGATAAAGAACCATTTATATGGATCGAAGCGAGAGATGTGCGAAGTTGGAAAACTTCATTCCTAGTAATAATTCATGGAATGGCAGAATTTTGTGAAATTTTCCGCAGTGCGAAGTCTGAATCCGCTGCAGATAAGTGACTTTGCAACAATGCAAAATTGTGACTTCATCCCAACTCGTTTGAGTAAATTCGAGTAGCAGTGCCCTGCAAAGTTACTTACTTCGCAGGCGAAGTTGAGACACAATGCGAAGTTAGCACTGAACTGTGGGAAATTATGTCACATGTTGCTCTAGATAGGTCACATGTTGCTGAGCAGCCTATAGAAAGCTCAGTAGGTCATCTCTCACTGCATTGTTGTGGAGAGAGTCAGGGAACATGTCTGTATATTGTGACTGAGCTATAAAAACCTTTAAAAACATCTTTGAATGTTAATTTTGCATATCAAATCACTCTCAAAGTATTTGGGACTGGAGTGCCTTTGTCTGCATATTAGATGATTTTTGTTGTTTTTCTCATTACTTAGCTTTAATTACTTGTTTCAGTTTAGTCAGTGAAGTGGAGATTTGTGTGGCTTGTGTGAGGGAGGGTAGCAGCAGTTAATAAGGCTGGGCAGCCAAATCTGCTTTCTTTGTTGTTTTTTTTTGTTACCTAAGCAGCTTATTTCTGTAAGATTTTGTTGTCTTGATACTTTCTTGGTCCATTTTTCATTTTATATCTGTACATTAATTACTTTTTTCCAATTTAACAAACTTTATTTACTTTTGAAAGATACAACAATAAAACAGAGCAGTAGGATCAGAAAAATGACATACAAACAGAAACTTCCCACCCAAAAATGTCTCCCCTACCTCCCCCCAAAACCACTCCCCACCTTCCCACCACCCCAACCCCTGGTGCACACCATCAGAGCCAACACACTATCATAAAAGAGTGAGAAAAGCCAAGTAAAGCTGCTACTTGAGCACCCATAGGTGGACTGTCAAGGGGGACAATGAGAGAGACCACAACTTAGGGAACCTGAGAAGGGGCCGAGATGGTCAGCAGGGCATACAATGGTTCCCAACATGATTGAAAAGAGGACAGCCTACCATGACGATAGGCAATCTGCCTCTCTATCTTGAGTGCCATCAGGATCTCCTGATGCCATTCCTGATAGGTAGGGACAAGGTCATCTAGCCAGTGTTGGCAGATAATCAACTTTGCTGTAATCAATATTAAGAATATGTAGACTTGGTGGGGTCTAATCAAGTCTACAGGGAAAATGCCAACCAGACAGACCTCGGGGATAAAGAAAGAATACAGTCCTAACAATAGGTTGAGGGAGAGCCGAATAGCTTTCCAGAAGGGAATGACCTTCGGGCAATCCCAAAGGATATGTTTCAAGTGACCTTCTACTGTACCAGAGTGGGAGCAGGTAGGTGACGCAAGATTTCTCATTCTGTAGAGCCTGGAGGGCGTAAAACAGAGGTTATGTAAAATTTGAAAATGAAGCAGGTTGTAACAGTCTTGTTTAATAAGGCCATAAAACCTTTTCTAGACACCCTGCCAGACTTTAACCTCCAGCTGGAGGAGTAAGGTGTGCAGCCAGTAATAACAAATCCCTTCCAAGCTGGCTGGGTCCTTTGATTGGAAACATTGATAGAAACCAGACACGGAATGAGGCTGAACTGCTAGACTAAGAAGCTATAATAAAGTCTCTGCTAGTGGGGCAGACCAGGGAGGCAGGCCCAAAAAGGAGAGCAGTGCTTTGGTAAGCGGCAGATACTTAAATGGATGAAAAACAGAGATGGCAAACCTATTCTGGAGTACCAGGATAGGAACCAATGTTCCACATTCAATGATGGCCAAGAGCAAAGCTCTCTGAAGTGGAGGACAGAAGGGGGGGAGGGATTGGCCGAAGTACAATCCATATGTTAGAGTTACCCAAAAGAGGTTGGGACAAATCCTTGCCCCACTCCCAACCCATATGTACACAAAGTTGTCTGAGTGCTCTAATGGATCACCACAAGGGGGGAGCCCCAGAGTGTATGTGGCAATAGTGAGGGTTTGAGATAAAGAAGGCTGGGAAGCTACATACCCACTTGTTAACATAGGTGCTGTTCCAGGGTCAGCCAAAGGGTTCAGTACTACACAGCATTGGGGGCCGATAAGGGGGAATCCCAAAGAAAGTCTTTAGAACTGTGCAAGGCACAGTAATATAAGAAAAAGTTTGGAAGGTGGAAGCCACCCCTCTCCCCGCACAGGATGAGCTTGAAGTAAGCTCTACATGGTAAACCTTGTTTCCAAAGGAAGGCCTGGAAGGTGGAAGCCACCCCTCCTCTGGACAGGGTGAGCTTGAAGTAAGCCCTACGTGGTAACCCTTGTTTCCAAAGGAAGGCCAATATAGCCAATTGAAGTTTAACAAGCCAAGCTTTGGATAGGTATAAACCTAACATTCCCATAGGATATAGGATGCGGGGTGAAATATTCATCTTGACCACGTTCACCCCATCCCAGAGGGAGAGGGGAAGCTGCATTCACCTTTGAAAAATAACTGGAAATTTCTTTTATCAGAGGGGCTAAATTCTCCCTCTTTAGTGTGGCTAGGTCCCGGGTGACCCAAATACCCAAATACGTAAGGGAATGAGGCTCCCATAGAAGGCCAAAGTCCACGATTTGCTGACGAGAGACGTGAACATTGAGCGGTAGGACTTTAGTTTTGTCGAAGTTGATTTTGTAACCTGCCACCACTAAGAATCTGCTTATCTCATCAAGTGCTGACAGAATGGAAGAGTGTGGGTTGTGAAAATGCAGCAGCAAGTCATCAGCATAAGCTGAAAGCTTGCAACTGAACCCTCCCACCTGAATTCCCTCCACCATTGGGTTATTTTGTAACTGATGCAGGTGAGGTTCTAGATAGAGGTTAAACAAAAAGGAGGAAAGAGGGCACCCCTGATGAGTGCCCCGCTGCAAGGTAAAGGGAGCTGACAAAATGCCATTGCAGCTAATCCAGGCTGTAAGGTTGGCATAAGGGCACGCACCCACGCACAAAAACCTTCCAGGAGACCAAACTTTTAGAGAGTGACAAAGAGGAAAAGCCATGAGACCTAATCAAAAGCTTTCTCTGCATTGAGCAAGATCAAAGCTGCTGGGATCTTGCCCCTGCCTGATGCAGAAATTAAATACCATAGCTTTCAGAGATGGTCCGAGGAAGAACGTCCAGCCATAAAGCCGACTTGTGTGGGACTAATAAGGCCTGTCCACACCTGGAGCAGGCGATTGGCTAGGACTTTTGCCATGATTTTAACATCGGCATTGAGAAGAGAGATGGGACAGTAATCACTAGGCAATGAGGGGTCCTTACCTGGCTTAGGAATGAGCAAGATCCAAGCCTGTATGAAGGAGGAATCCGAAGGTGCAGCAGTACGGAGGTAGTTGAACAAACGGGTGAGAACGGGAATAATGGATTCTCTACACTTGATCTAAAAATTATTAAGGAACTCATCAGGACCATGAGCTTTGTTTTTAGGGAGGGACTGGATTTCTGCCCTGACTTCTTCTTCTGTGATCAGAGTATCAAACAACTCACTCTGGGCAGGAGAAAGCTGTGGGAGGTGCAGGCCATCCAGGTAGTCCATGATGTGGTCTGTGAGATCAGGTGAGGATGAATCAGCATGGCATAGGCATTGGTAGTAGCAGCAGAAGGCCTCAGTGATCTCCCATGGCCAGGTAAGGGTTGGGCCCTTTGGATCTAGCCAAAGAGCATAAATAGCCATCCTGGCCTCGGTTTGGCAGAGACACAGTGCCAAAAGCTTTCCAGCCTTTTTCCCAGATTCCAGGTAACGTAACATTGTGCACTGGAGGGCCAAGTCAGCCTGTTTGGCTAACATGCCAAAATACTGAGCTCTCAAGGTACTCAGCTGGTGCCAGACGGTAGGATCCGAGGAGATGGAAAGGGACTGCTCTAAAACTCGAATTTGCCATAGTAAGGCATCCCTCTTACCTGCTTGTTGTTTCTTGAGGGTGGATGCAGTCCAGATGAATTCCCCTCAAACTGCACATTTTGCAGCTCCCCACAATATATCTAAAGAGGAAACGGATCCTATGTTGGCCACGAAAAAATTGCCAAGAAACATTTTGACAGCACTGAGTGTCTGTGGATCTTTAAGTAGGGTTCATTTGAGCCACCAGATGGAATCCTGCTCTTCCAGCCCCGGTAAGGTATGATCCATGGAGACTGCCTTGTGATTGGAAACCACCATAGAGTGTATCTCACTGGCCGGCAATCCAGGGACTATAGAGGCACTGATAAGAAAGTAATCAATCCTGTACTGTGATGCATTCGACACAGAGTAAAAAATATACTGGTGCTCTGATGGGTGTAGGAGTTGCCAGGGGTCCAAGAGGCCAGCTGAGTCCATTACATAATGGGAGACCTCATTGCCCCGGAGAAAGCACCCTTTTAGGTGTCCCGGACATATCAAGGTCTGTGTCACAGACCAGATTCCAGTCTCCGCCAATGACTAATGAAAGGTGCAAAAAGGGGGCCAGTTGGGACAATAAGGCAGCAAAGAAACCAGGTGAATCAACATTCGGACTGTAAACTGATCCCAATACTAGGTCCAATAAACCCAACCTGCAGTGAAGAAAGACAAAGCACACCTCTGGGTCCCAGATCTCTTTCTACAAGTGGAATGGCACCCTCCAATTAATGAGAATGGTGACACCCCCTCTCCTTTTGCTAGCCCCCGGCCCCATACACATGGCCCACCCACTCTCTCCAAAAATAGAGCACATCATCACTACGGAGGTGGGTTTCTTGTAAACAACACTCAGCTGAAGTTTTTTGAGGTGTTTTAGAATCATATATCATTTCCTCCTATCCTGGGCACCTTTAATATTCCACACAATAAAGCTATAACCTTGCGCCATCTGTTCTTAAATTAAGTACATACATAATCTGCCAAACTAACTGGCTTCTATTACCCAAAATGCAAAGCCCCTTAGGTGTGCTCCAGATCCCAGCCACCAAAACCAGCAGCCAAGCAGAACAGCCCAAAACTAGAACAACAAACCTCATCACAAAGCCACCCTTCAGCCCACCCATATCCCACCTTAACATTTATAACAGATTCCAGCTATTTAGTAGAATAAACTCCCAAACCAACAAAGAACCCAAAAAGAAACCCCCATCCCTGGTCCTTTCAACCGATCTCCAATCAGATGCTCGCCCATGATGGGTGAGAGTTAACGCATCCGCCTCCTGATCCTGCCCCCTCCCCAGCACAAACCACCAATCCCAACAATTGGCATAGCTACCTAATAAAATTACAACGTGAAACAGTAACCTTAATACAACAGGATTAACACATAGGTTGAACATAAATGAGCCAGTAAATTCCAGCTAATACAAAGTCTGTGGACCAGCCCCTGGAGTGCAGAAGGAACAGACAACCCCAGAGAGTCTCACAAGTCCAGTAGATCTGAGTAACATTAGGACCCTCATCCCATGTAAAGACCAGTCTGTATCATTCCAAGGGGCTACCCACAGTACAAGGTTCAGAGTCAGATGAATAAGCCCCCCAAAGATAGAGCCCCATCATATTTGCTAGTCGAGGAGAGGAGGATCCACAATGTAGATAGTCAGGCTCAGCATACATCTAGTTCCACACAAGACCCAGGTCCTATGGGGAGTCAGAGTAAACTAGGCCCATTAAGATCAGCCTTTAGGAGGGACAGGCCATCTACCCCAAAAAGGGATTCTGAGGGTGAACGCAGTTCTATTTCACAGATCACAAGTATTCAACAAACTCACCAGTCCATTATAAACCCACAAAAGCCACAGCCATGGAATCCTCATTTAAAAAGATCTGGTAGATGCTTCTTAAGATCCACAGTGGCATCCTGATTAGAGTCAAAACTGAGCCATACATTTTCATGAAAGATTTGGAGCTGAGCCAGGTAACGGACTGTAAAACGAATACTGGCAGCTATCAGTTTCGAAACAGTAGGATGAAATGAGGCTTGGCGCTGTCTCACTGAATGAGGGAGATCTTGCATTATGCATATCCTGCGCCCTTCTCACAAAACTTCTTTAAGGTCTCACACTTCAGTCAGAATATGCTGCCAATCTAAAATGTTCAGGAGCTGGCAGATGATAGGGCGAGGTGGGGAGCTGGCCAGAGGCATAGGGAGCAAGAACTGGAGGACGCGTTCCACCACATACACTGGTCTATTCAGTGAGTGCCCCGCCAGCTTCTCAAACATTTTTTGCATGAATAATATTGTGTGAGGGCCCTCCTCTACCTCCAGGAGATGAAGGAATACAATGTTGTTGTAGTGGGACTGGCCTTCGAGATCTTCAAGCCGGTCCTCAGTCAGCTTCAAGCGTTGCCTCAGCACTGCCAGCTCTGAATCAAGATGATACCTTCAGTCATCTAGAGAGGATATGCGAGCTTCTGCATCTCCAACTCTTACTAGGTCACAGATTCCATAGAGGCCCACATTTTCTGCAGCTCCTCAGTCAACAGCTGCACAGAAGTTTGTAGGGGGGCCATTTCAGACATAAACTTCTCCTCCATGAGAGCTGTGGCTGCAGAAGGGTTCTTGATAGCTCCCGCAGTCTGTAATTTAGATCTTTTGGCGACCTTGTCTCTCAGGCATAGGTGGGGGAGTATGGTGAGGAGCAGGCGTCTTCATGTCGGCGTCTATTGCTGACTTCTACTGATCGCACTGGTAATCAAGAAGTGGTTCACGGCACGCAGGTAAGCTGAAAAACTTTGCTAAATTACCAGTACAGGGTAATAGAGTATATTAAATGGATAAATTAGGTTGAAGAGGGTGAGAGCAGGAGGTAGACACATCTGCTCACTCAAGCAACCATCACGTAACCTGCACATTAACTTCTGTGATGTGTGTCTGTTGCTGTTTGCACAAAATACCTGGCCTAAGTGCGTCTAAATAAATTGAGTGAGGGTTCTTTTGTTCCTCCTGGCACATTTCCCCTGGTCAAAGAAATACCTTGTCTATGTGCATCTTAACATACTGGGTGAGGTTTTGTTGCTCCTCCTGGCACATTTCCCCTGGTCAGAGTAATACCTGGTCTAAGTGTGTCTAAACTGAGTGAGGTTTCTGTTGCTTTTCCTGTCACATTTCCCCTGGTCAAAGAAATAGCAGGTCTAAGTGTGTCTTAATATACTGAATTTGCACAGTACCATGTTTGTCCTGAAAATCCCTGTGTTGTTCTACAAGAAGCAAGATATAGAGCATTGAACAATGGCGGGGAAGAAAAGGATAAGTAAAGGGAGGAGTGTGGATGCAACAAAAACGAGTTGTAAATCTGTTGTGCCAAAGAGTGGTGCAGGCACCAAAAGAATGCCAATGGGAGCAAAGGCACAGTCTCCTAAAGAGTCTGTTGCTGGTACTAATAGTAACACTGGAGTATTTGGCAGTGATGGTGGGATTACTGTATCTAATTTTTTCTCTGCCAGACCTGTTGGAGCAGTGTTGGTGGATGTGCCAATCAACAAGACAAGCAGCAGTGCTAGTAATCAAGAAACAGTGGGTAATAAGGAGACAGTTCATGGGGTGCATGTTGGAACTGGTGGTGGTGGTGCTGCTGATGACAGTGATCCAGACAGTGTTGTGCCAGTGGTCAAGGTTGGACAGTTACCAAACTCTCATTAGACTGATGATGAGGTGAGGGTGACAGAGCCTGTAGTTGTTGAGCAGGCTGGACCTATGGAGGAGGAGGTTAGCATTGACACTGCTGATGATTACGATGTGTCAGACTTAGATCCTTTATGGTAGCCTGAAAAGAAAAAGCACAAGGGTGCTTCAGATACAGATAGTGCCTGTGATAATGTGTCAACTGATGATGCTTCTATCCATAAGGCCCCCCCCTTACCACTACTCCTCATGTTCTATAGCCATCCTAAAATATACCGATGCCCACCCATTCTCCTGTGCTGTCCCTGTCCTGGCACCATGTTAAAACAGTGACACCAAAATCCCTGGTGTAGGATTTCTATGTACTGGACCCAGCTGACAAAATGGTTGCAATTTGTCATCTGTGCCAAACTTGAGTCAGTAGGGGTAAAAAGGACAGCCACTTAGGCACTGGTGGTTAAGATACACATCTTAAGAACAGGCACCCCTTACACAGTGACAACACCAGAAGGAAGCAATTAGAGGGTGTCCGGGTCTGTCATCATCATCAGGCAAGGCAAGCAGAAGTGACAGGGCAGTACGTGGGGCAGAGGGAGTGGTGGTAGAGGAGGACCTCTATATAGTGGATGACACAGAGGAGTCAGCATTTCTGCAAAGTAGTGGTAAAAGCAGCAGTACCACCCCAAGTCCTGAAAAAGTACTTACACCAATATTGAAAAAAAGCAAAAAGACACTGGTGTTGACAGTCATGCAGCAGCAGATCTGTTTAAGAGTCCCCATGAGGCAAAGAGCACTCCAATAATGCCAGCCCAATGAGCACAGCTGTTTGATACCTGGACAAGAAAGGTCCAGCCTACTCTGTAGTCCATGTTTGAGCATCGAGCCAAATTCCCTCCTAACTATGCTACTGCATGTGAGCTAAATGCAGCATGTACAGAAATGTTGCCTCTTGATCAGTTGCCATTCTCATTTGTAGAGAATGCTGGCTTCCAGAAGTTCATGTCATGTGCTTGCTCAAAAAGGAAGATCCCCTCAAGAATGTATTTCTCAAAGCATGCCATCCCAGAACTGTACCTTAGTGCATCAGACATGGTAAATCATCCACTAAAGCATTCATCAGCCCATACGTACATCTCAACATGGACACATGGACCAGTGCCCAAACAGCCAGTAGCTCATACTTGTGCATTACAGCACACTGGGCACAGATACTGGAGTACAGATTGACTATGGCTGTGGTAGAAATTGCTCGAAGCCCAACTGTGGTGGTACTAACATGCCTGGTGTCCATCAAAAGGCAACACTGACCATGAACAGTATACCTGGGTCACACATGGCAGAGACAATGCTGGAAGTGGTCCTCACTGAGACAGATGACTGACTCCACCCCCATTCACTAAAAGCAGGATTCATTGCTAGTGATAATGGATCAAATGTCATGAAATGCATCAGTGATGGGGGATATGTCAGGATGCCATGCCTGGCACACTGTCTGAATCTTGTCATCCAGCACTTTCTGACCAGTCAGGATACCAAAGACATACTGACTGTGGCCCATTGCATCTGTGTCCACTTTTCATGCTCAGGGAAGGCCCATGACAATCTACATCAACTGTAGATTAAGAATCACCTGCCTCAACACCATATGAAATGAGTGTTGTCACCAGATGGAACTCAACCCTGTACATGCTCAAGCGGTTACACAAACAGTATAGAGCAGTATCGGAGTATCTGCTACTACATGCAAGCCATGACACTGGGAGAGGGGGGCATTCATGTGTCTCACAACAGAGCAGTGGCACCAAATGGATGGGCTCTTCATGATTCTCCAGCCATTTGAACACGCAACACAGGCAGTAAGTGATGACACTGCCTGTATCAGTCAATCTATTCCACTTCTACATGTGCTGAGGCAAACACTTCTGAATGTGCAGGAACACCTGGAGGCAGGTAGTGACAGGGGATCTTGTTCAATGATGGAACACATTCTGCACATGTTAAACTCCAATATACACACTCGAAGCATTCTGCAGTCTGAGGAGTTTGGGATTGCCGCTGTGCTTGGCCCACAATATAAATGAGGGCGTGCATCCATAATTTAAGGTGGGCATCAGCAAGTGCAAAGGTTGGCCATATGTCTTACACCAATGGTAAATGGGCCAAAGACATTGAGATGGACACAGGGGGCCAATCTACATCAAGCTACTGGCCAGACACCTGGTGATACTGCCATCACAACCTCATCACATGTTAAACTGCCAGTAAAACCTAGAAACTTGAAAAAGCAACTGCCAAATTCCATTTGGGATGTGTTGGGTCAGGCTGGAGTGGCAGACATGGAGGAAAATGAGGAGGCTGAGTACGATGAGGCAGCACATCTCAGAACAGCACAACACATGATAGCTGCGTATTTGGCAGATGCAAGGCACCTAGCCATTGCTAATGAGCCCTTACTATACTGAAGAAACAAGGTTATTGAGTAGCCAGCAGTGACCTCTGTTGCCATGAAATATCTGAGCTGACCACCATCGAGTGTCAGTGTGGAGCATGTCTTCAGTTCAGCAGGTGCCACTGTGCTTGACAGGTGCACCAATCTATCATCACAAAATGTTAGCACACTAGCATTTATTAAAATGAATGAGCCGCACATTCCACACAACAGGATCATGTCCCTTGTAACAGCACACCATGACAGTGACAAGGACAATGAAGAGGAAGGTGCTGTCAGCATAGTGGGCTCTTGAAAACTGACTTGCAACATTGATGTGGAAGAAGTAGTTATGGAGCAGACATTTCCATCTGGCGACAATTATAGAGGACTGTGAGGGCTGCTTCCTCGATGGCGTAAAACAGTGACAAAATATGTCATCATTTTTTCTTCCTTGACCCTACTCCTGACTCACATCCCTAGTATGTTATGCTGTACTATACAATTCACAAAAAGAATTTTATTTTCATTCATGTTACTGTTCTTCATCCACAACCACAAGTACTGTGCTGCTTGTTACGCTGCTTGGTTGTGCCAAATTGAGTACAACCAGAACACCACATGTAATGATGAGCAACTGTTCCAGCAAGCCAGACACACAGCAGCAGTGACTTTCACACCACCACATCCTCCTTATCTCATCCTAGACTGTGGTCTGCTTAGATCATTTATTACACAGCCACAAACCACTTCCTCAGTATCCTCAATTATGCTATACATAAAATGCCAATGTAACACCATCAGAAGCACAAGCTGCCTGCTCAAACATGTCAAAAGAATCATCTCCTCTACCTCCTGCTCTGTACCTTTTGGGTCAAGACTACTTCTGCTGTGTCACACTCCTCACAATGTGTCAAACAGCATGGTCCTCCAGTGCAGCCTCCATGGTCCTACATCCTACTACTACACATTGCTTAAAGGCTGGAAGACATCATGCAGAGAAACACATCAAGGCCTGTTTTGGTCAGCTGTGAAGGATATAGAACTTTACTGTTGTTCAGAGATCAAGTCCTTATTCTCCCTGCAGGTGATCATAGTGATGGAAGCAGTACCCTTAGCCACTGAGGCATTACAATGTTTTCCTTACTGTCCTTTTGCTTCCATGCAGGTTTCACCAGTTGTTCATATACCAGGTCATAGACAAGAACAAACAGCATAGCATGAATAGCAGCAGTAATATGATGGTAAGAATACTATTTCATTTCATTTTAATTTTTTTTATGTTCTCAAATTGTTTTGCAGGCATACACTGTGCTATGTTTCATAAAGGACCATTCAGTGCTTTCCTTCAAAATAATTGTGTCTTGTGTTCACAGGGCTCATGTGCTATCTGTGATGTGATGGCATCTACAGATTCTGCAGTCAAGCCATAAACATCTCTGTCCAGACAATAGATGCAGTCTGACAAGTGCCTGACATTATAGCAACAGGAACAGAAAACATTTAGTGTGAAATCTGGCACAGTTTCCATTGAAGAACCACTCCCACCACCAAAGAAAAAAAAATACTGAACTTACAATTCTACGGAGTGTAGCAATCCCACTGGAAAGAATCATTGGTCATCATTGCCAACGCAGCCCATCATCTGAAGCATTGAGATGCCAGAAATACCTGCAAGGCAGCAGACACAGTGACTCACAATTTATATGTCAGTAGTACAGAACTACTAAAACACAACCCAGCAAAAAACAAACACAGACAAAAAGCAAGCATTTGTCAATGCCAAATGTTGTCTTGCTGACATTGGCATTGGTAGTGCAGGAGTTAGAAAGATGCATAATAGGAATGGCAGTGAAGTATTGAACTGACGCCAACTCCACCCAACCCCTGCAGAGACTGACAGGCATTGGGGTGTGCCTTTGGGTCATCGACCATAATGCTCATGCCATTTCACCTCTACCCTGCAGACACTGACAGGTGTCACGGTGTGCCTTGGGGTCTTTGGGCCTTAAGATCATCCCACTCGATAAGGAAATACACTGAGATTGGTGCAGTATAGGAGAATGGAGTGAACTTTGGGGTCGAAGACTCCAAGGCACACACCAACGCCTATCAGTCTCTGCAGGGTGGAGGTGGGGGTGAATTGGAGTGAGCATTACAGCTGAAGAGCCCAAGTCACACCCGTGATGTCTGTCAGTCTCTACAGGGTGGGGCGTAATGGTTGGAAACCCTAATGCCCCAGGTGTTTGTTGGTATTTTCACTCCAAATTTTCAACATGGGCTTTTTGTGACCCCACCTCATGAATAGCGGCACTATCAGTTCATTAGCCAAAAGGTGATTTTGCACAGCAACTGCGCCATTCGGTGCCACAGATGCGAAAACACATTTTGGGTAGGATGTGAAAAATGGCAGCTGTACTGTTCATGAGGAAGTGTAAAAAAATGGCAATGTTGAAAATCTGGAATGAAAATATTAAAAACTGGTGGTCAAGAATGTGTGTAGAAACTGTGCAATGCACGCTCATACCACAATTACTTTTGAGATTTTTTTTAACCAAATGTTCAACAAAGGTATTTCGGGACCTCGGCTCATGAACAGTGGCACTGCAATTTTGTTAATCTGTCCCAAAAGTTGAATTCCCACAGCTACCGCACCATTGTACACTTTGGCAGTTGGGATTTAACACCAAAAAGTGCAAGGTTCTGCACTTCAGGGCTAATAATCAGGGGAAGAGCTATCAGCTGGGGGATACAGCTGAAATGCACTGAGGAGGATAAGGACCTAGGCGTACTTATAATGGGGAGTATGAACAACTCATTGCAGTGCAGGAAAGTGGTAGCCAAAGCCAACAAGATGCTGGGGTGTATTGTGAGGGGACTCTCCTCCAGAAATTGGGAGGTGATCCTGCCACCGTACAGGTCACTGGTCAGGCCTCACCTGGAATACTGCCTGCACTTCTGTCTCCCATTTCTGAAGAAGGACATCAGATAGTTGGAGGGTGTCCACTGTCCAGCAGAGAGTGACAAGGATGATACAGGAGTTGGAGGGATACTCCTATGAGGAGAAGCTGGGTGAGCTGAACATGTACTCCCTGGAGGAGAGAAGGGATAGAAGGGGCATGATCAAAACCTTTAAATACTTAAAGGGGATAAACAAGACTAGCACAGAAGGGATTTTTCAGATCAGAAGGGGGAGGGTCATGAGGGGGCACCAGCTGAGATTGGAAGGGGGAAGATTCAGGAGGGAAGTCAGGAGGAATTATTACATGGAGAGGATGGTGGACAAGTGCCATGCTCTACCTGAGGAGGTGGTAGCCTGTAGCATGGTGGGTGGTCTTAAGATGGGATGGGACAGAGTGAGGGGGATATTTTAGAAAGGGGAGGGTGGGTGGGGCAGCTGCAAACTGAGGGGCTAGCTGCACAATCGAGTGAACTCAATAGACCATGAAGCCTGTTCTGCTGGCATTTTTGTATGCTCATATGTTTGTATTGTGCGCCACATGTGCAAAAACACATTTTGGGCAGGATGTGACAAAAGACAGGTGTACTGTTCATAAGAAGGTGTGAAAACATTGCAATGTTGAAAATCTGGAGTAAAAATATTAAAAATTGTTGAAGTTACAAGTGTGAGTGGAAATTGTGCAATGCACATTCATAACGCAGTCATTTTTTGGAATATTTTCACCAAATTTGCAACATGGGGTTTTTGGAACCCCACCTCATGAACAGTGGCACTGTTGTTTCGTTAATCTGTCCCAAAAGGTGATGCCGTGCAGTGACTACAAAATCACCTTTCAGGACCACGTAATGAGATGACAGTGCATGTGTTCATGAGGTGCAGTCCCAAGAACCCCATGTTGAAAATTTGGTGCCAAAATTCCAAAAAAATGGCTGATATATCAACCTAAGTTGAAATCCCTATTGATGATATTATAAAGCATACTGTGATTTTCTTAATTTTGCTGTCGGCTTTTAAAGAGCTCAGACATGTTCCAGTCCACAGCAGATCACAGCGCCACACTT
Organism: Neoceratodus forsteri; assembly: GCA_016271365.2. Taxonomy (NCBI): domain Eukaryota; kingdom Metazoa; phylum Chordata; order Ceratodontiformes; family Ceratodontidae; genus Neoceratodus; species Neoceratodus forsteri. The sequence continues at coordinate 516,369,648 of CM057453.1, read as the reverse complement.
CCAGAGGTAATTATGGGGTGTGGGGGTGGGGGAGGTGGGGTGTGCTGAGTGGATGGGGGTTGGGGGAGGGGCCGGGGCGACAAGGGACTGTTTTCTTTTACTGGGACATTGTGTGTGTGTGTCTGTCTCTGTCTCTGTCTCTGTCTCTCTCTCTCTCTCTCTCTCTCTCTCTCTCTCTCTCTCTCTCTCCACACAGCAGACATTAGGAATGGTTTCTTTATTTACAGGTAAAATAAAAAAAATGTTGGACACACTGGGGTGGGCTCCCAGTGTGCCCCATGAGTTTGGGGGGGGACTGATGCTGACAGGGATTGGGCCCCCATTGGCAAAGAAACTGTGTGTGTGTGTGTGTGGAGGGGGGACATGCCAATACAGGGACTGGCCACCCCCATGTCGGCTTTGTGGGCATTGTGTGTGGCAGGTGGCAGGAGCCACCATATTTACTGAAATATTTCACCAGGAAAGGCACGTGATGGAGCCTTGTCATCTGATGCTCCAATGAGGTAACTGCACCTCATTGGAGTGGCAGATTTCTTTCAAGGTTTTGGCACTCTTTGAAGTTTCACCTCAGCACTAGCATGCTTGCTAATTGAGGGCTGAGGGATGCACCCACTAAAGTGTTCCATGTATTGGCCAACACTGACACACCTCTGAAATGTGCTACTACCACAAGATGTTGCTTGCACCTGTGCAAGACAACATAAAAAATAATTTAACTTCTACCCGACCGTGAACATGACAAGACCATAAAAAAAATTAAATACCAATAAATACTTACCTTCGCATTCTTAGCAGCAATCCTAATGTAAAGTATCATTGTAAATCAACACCTCCATCAGATCTAGAAGTCGATCTCCAAGATGAGGCACTAAAAGAAAAAAGACACAAGTGAGATATAAAGAAAATGATCAAACATTCCCTGGTCAATACAACAGAACCAGACTACACTGCAAAACATTACTTACAACTGATAGTGTGTATCTGAGAGTACAGCTCCTAATGACACCATCTGTCTGTCACCTCAACAACAGCAGCAACCAGCAGCAGCACAGCAAGTTATCATTTCATCAGATAGCAAAATCAACAGCAGCAGCAGAACCTGCTGCACCAAGTAAAAGCAACATGTCAGCTTGTATTTCTTTTCACTTCTCAGTAGCGTATGTCATGATGGCACTTTCTCAACAGTTGATACTGAATTTTACTTCACAGGCAGTTTTCTAGGTAGTTTCTCCACCAGTAGGAAATCATTTCTGTAATGGGGCCACTACTTGACTTTTGTGACTAGTAGGAGGACACGTTTTAAGCAATAAGAAAAGCCTTATGTTTCACTACTCAGAAAAGATGTTCATGTTTGATTCTTGTTGAATTCTTTTCCCACTTTCACTCCAGTGCATCAGCAGCAGCAGCAGCAGCACCGAGCAGCAGGACAGCATTTCTGTAATGGGGCCACTACTTGACATTTGTGGCTAGCAGGAGACATCTTAATCTTCAATATTAATACAAGAATTACAGGTATGTTTCACTTCTCAGAAAATAAAAATGGAAAAGGAGTATAAAACAGGATGAAATGAAAAACTTGGGGATTCTAAAGTTAAACTACTGACACTGATGATGAAGCCTCAACCGCTGCAGAGATCTTTGCTTCAGCTTACAGATCCACCATGGAGGCACAGTCCTAAGTCATTTTTTTTTACGTAATGCTCCTAAAAACTGCCAGAACCACCACTGCAGCCATGATCTTGCTGCATTGTGGTGGTTCTTCCTCCATGAGATGGTGCCGCTAACCATGTTGGAACATGCCATGCCTTTACCCCTTCAAGACTGTTGTCCATATGTACAGACATGGTATAATATCATTATCATAATTTTACACCCAGTGCTATTTTTACAGAATGAGCCTAAATGAAATGTGTTATATGTCATTTAGGCACATTCTGTAATATGAACATAGCACTGTGCATGTGAGATACTGACATTATTAAATCTCCAAACACTTGGGCAACAATCTTGAAGGTACAATGGCACAACATATTCATGCATGTTTAGCAGCACCATCTCATGGAGGAAGGACCACCAAACTACAACAGGATGACAGCTGCAATGGAGGTTCGGGCAGTTTCTATGAGCGTTACAGTAAAAAAAAAAATTCACTTACTACTGTGCCTCGGGGGGACATGTGAGGTAAAACAGCAATCTCTGCAGCGGTCAGGGCATCATCAGTGCTACTAGGTATCCTTCAAAAAATAAAGTTAAAAAGGGTTAAGGATGGACAGCACAGATTTTTTGATGGCATTTTCATATACTGTACTTTTACTGTTTTTTTAAGTGGAAAAGGGCATACGAAATGGAATTTAAAAAAGACAAGATAAAAGGAAAGATAAGAAAGGGGTACAGAACAGATTGCAAAGTTATAACACTGCCACGTATTTATTAAATTGCACCTCCACAATCATCACCATGACGGCTCTCCTCCAATATTTCAAGCTGATGATCCTGATTATCACAGACCTGTGTGACACATTGCTGGAGTTCCATGACCAGGTGGCACAGCTCTACAGTTTCCTGCTGCATTGACTCCAGCTCATTTGGTACAGCTGGTGGTGCTGGTGCTGCTGCTGCTGGTGGTGCCAGTGCTGCTACAGCAGGAATTTCAACTCTGGGGGGGCAGCTGCTGCTTCAATTCGCCCTGGGTTGTGGGATGGTGACTGGTGGTGATGCTGATGTCTGCGCTGATTGACCCCCTCACTCACAGATGGGCCACCAAACTCCGCACCATGATTTGAAGTGCTCTCAATGTCTCCTGCCGTGCCACATAGTGGTTCACCTAGAGGTGTGTCCACTGCCCTCTGTTACCAATGAGCTTACCCCTCTTCCCCCTATGGACCACTTGTGGCATATTGTACACTCTGCGATGCTGTGGCCATTTGGGTCTACTTCAAAATATGACCACATAGGGGAGGTCTTCTTTGGAGACTTGCATCGAAGGCAGCCACCTGATGGCCTTGCCTCTTCTTCTTGGGGAGGAGATAGTGCCCGCTATGGGCAAGGAACCACAGTGTGGTCTCTAGCATGCTGCTGCTCCTGCTGTGACTGCTCCACCTGCTCCTGTTCATGATGCTGCTGTTGCTGCTGATTCTCCTCTACTTCCATGTTTTGTGGGTGGATCTACATCCAAAAATGGGCCCTATTTAATGTGATGACATGTGACCCACCATGTGCCCACACACCACAGCATCCAGCCAGACAATGCATATCAAGATCCAACAATGAACAAAAAAATTGGAGAGAGCTACACAAGCTTTACACATAAAACAGAATTAGTTAAGACAGAAGTTCTGTAATGTCAAAATAAAAAGATAGATTAGAACAGATAAAACCAATAATATATTGATTAAATCAATTGCTCTCTGAGTATCCAGTCAACTTCAACCTCACTAAGCTCAGCAAGTGAAAACAAGCACTTTCTGTGAAGGAAAATGATCATGTGTCCTGCAGAAAGGGTCCATGAGACCAAACTGTTTGTTTCCACTCAAGTTTGCCTGTGTACCAATTTAAAGGTGAAGATGAAAGGCAAAGTAACAAGGCAAATTAACATAGGTGAATTTCATCCATCTGTGCACAAATTTACAAAATTTCAATGGATGTAAATTTGATGACTATGCATAAACTTCACAAGTGCGGATAAACTTCACTGCATCTCTAATCAAAGTCTGTTGGGTACTATACAGAATCTGCAGCATCCGAATGGGGTGGAAAGACAAAGTTTGAGTGTCCCACAAAAAGGCCATGACACACTGTCCAATGCCTTTTCCCCTTCTAAACTTATAACTAGTGCTGGAATCTCCCTTTGTATGATGTGCTTCATTAAGTTAAGAGTTCATCTAACATTATCAAACATTTGCCTAGTTCTGACAAGAACTGATTAATTCCTGTGTATCAATATTTGCAAAATGTTGTCTAGTCAGGAAGCCCAGACAGCCATAAAGAGTTTGTAAGTAGTATATATAATAAAAATAGGCCTAACTCATTGTCTCCTAGCAGAAGCCTGTAGTCGTCAATAAAATACACTGGTGTGTCCTGAGGACGTCCGTAGAAGTCAGCTACTGACTCTCAGTGTGCCCTTGCAATGTCTGGAGAAGTCACTTATATATTTTAATATATAGTGTAACAGAATATAATATATATTTGACTGCATAGCACCGTTGGAAAGGTAATTTTATGCTGAACAACTTTGTCACTGATATTTTGTATATATCATGTATACTTTAGGAGTTATTTGCATTTGTTTATGGTATGGTGTGTATGGCTTATGTTGCCTGTTTTAGTGAAAAAAATATTTTTTTTTGCTGTTTCAACCAGCATAACAAAAAAACAAAATTACATATTATTATTTGCATACCACCATTGGAAAGGTAATTTTGTGCTGAATAACTTTGCCGCTCATACTTTATGTCTAGCACTTACGGTTCTTGAGCTATTAGGATTTGTTTGTGGCATGCTGACTATAGCTTGATTTTGCTTAGAAAGGCCCAGGATTTACTGTTAACAGTATACAGGAGACAAGTGGTGCAACTTCAGAGAGCTCCTGTGGAGGCAATGAGATAAGAGGGAGGTTGCAATGGGTCCTTTCCAGATCTTAGTGGGGTGAATATTGTAGTACAGTTCCTGGGTGGGGGTGTCCACCTGCCTGACCCTCCTTCAAGGTGTCCAATCTTGATCAACAAAATAAAAAAGTGGAGCATCTTGTCATAAAGAACAAAGACAGCCTGGCACTGATTGAGCTGACGGTCACCAGACAAAAGAAAATGATAATGGTGTTGCAAGCAAAACTGGACTATTTGGAAAACCACAGCCATTGCGAAAATATTAAAATTATAGGGTTCTCAGAAGGAGCAGAGGGAGAGTGAACCCTGTGACCTTCTTCACCAAACTATTCCTGGACTTCATGCAACCGGAGGGGTACAAGGGCAAAATGGAAACTGATCAAGCCCATCAAATATTACAAGCCCACCCAGCTCCAGGTGACAAATCCTGGTTCATTTTGATCAAGTTTTAAAAATTCCAGAAAAAGGAAATGATCATGAGCAGGGCTAGAAAGGAAGAAGGAATAAAGTTAAAGCAGCATAACATACAGCTCTACCTTGACATATGCTTGGAGTTGTTCTCAAAAAGGAAAGAATTCGTGGAGGTTGAAGAACAGCTAAAATGCAGAGTTATTCCTTTTGCCCTTTTCATGCATGTAAAGCTTTGTAGTACTGTCAGTGACAAAGCAACATATTTTGCCAAGCCTAAGAAGACAGCTAATTATGTTGATTCTCTGTTGACTTGATTAGTGGACAAGGACTGTTTAAACTATGCTGTTAGCCTTTAAGTTAATTTTGATTGTACCTCTCTTCTGCACCCCTTTCTAGTTTGAACTAAGGAAGAGAGGCCCTTGTACAGTAAATAAACTGAAAATGTTTTACTCTCCCCCCTTTGAAAATGCATTTCACGATCCAACTAAGTCATGTAAGCTTTTAAACTTTACAACCTCATAGTGTTGTAGGGAAGAGAAATTGAGATACTAAGAAAAGATAAGGTACTTGCCATCTTGAGAACACTGGCTCATGGGAGAGTGGGAAACACTCTGAGACTGACGCAGCAACAAAGAAGACGGAACCTTCAGGAAAGCCCCTTCCTGTAAACTCTACTCTTACCAGAGAAACTGGGAAGGATCTGAAAAGGGGACTAATTGTGACAGCAAAAAAAATGTTTCTATTTCATTTTACAGTTTATATTTTTTGCTGGTGCCTTTCTAAGATATTGGGTGTTTAGAAAAATCAGTGGGTTCCTTATACACTATAAATGCACAGCACTTGTTCAAGTGATGCAGGTAAAAGGAGCAGTACATAAATCTAAATGCCAAGCTGGGGTTTGTACAACTGAAAAGGGCATCTGTGAGTAGAGGCTGACAGGCACCAGTTGGTAGCACCTGCAAAACCTAATTGATAGGTTCATTATATGTGAGATACATCTGTGACCTCTGACCTGCACACAGAGGTCTCCAAAACTCCAAAAATAACATGCAGAGAGATTGGGAGAGCACTAACCAAGCTCTAGCTAGTCCTCAAAGAAATCTGCAACAACCTGGTGGACCAAAAAAAAAAGCTATGCTTGATGAAGCTATATTTGATACTGCAGAATATAAAGCAGTATATGTTTCAGATACGGGAAGAGGGAATAGGATGGAGGGTGTCTGAACCAGGCTGGGGAACTAAGCACACCAAGTTGATGGTGTTGAATGACCCCCCACCTCTTCTTGCTAATCTAGTCCAGCATTCACATTCAGCAATTGGAAGGCTCTGCCTGTAGTTCAACGAGGGGAAATAGCTCCTCCCCCATTAACTATAAAAGCCTTCAGCTTCTACTCCCTCTGCTTAGAGTGAGTCAGACTCGCTCTGGTGCTGCATGGCTGTGGGGCTGGCTCTTCCTCTTCTCCTTCTGTACTTCTCTACCCCCGGAGCCTTTTCTCTGTCTTCTATCCCCCCTTCTCATTTTCTTCCCTGTCTTTGCCTCCTTGTTTTCTCCTCCCTGCCCCCCACTCTCTGTGCCTTGCTTTCTTGCTTCCCCTTCTTTTTGGGCTTTCATTACCTTCCTCAGCCTCCTCATCTGTGCTGACAGGGCCGCACCACAGTGTTGCTCCACAGTAGGTACTGGCCCACCTATTCCTCGCATTCTGGACTCCAGTCTCCTCCCTGCTGCTCCTACCTCCTCTGGATTTCTGTTCACAAACTTGCTACTGCTTACTCCTCTGGTCTGCTCCTCCAGTGCTTCCCTGTGCCTGGAAACTTTTTGTGCACACTGACTTGTGGCTGGCACACCGCTGCCAAGCCTTCATACCCTGCCCCTTCACCCTGCAGCTCAGCAGGGTGGGGAACTATGGATTTTGTGCCTCTTGGGCACCCTGCACCTGCTAGCTGCTTGGCAGCAGCCGCTTCTGCCTTGACACCCTAAACCTCAAATTACCTTGAGCTGGGGTTCCACATTCCAGTCGCTGAGTACCACACTGCTAATTCAATTTATCTAGCCATGTTGGATCCAGGATACTCATTACCACATATGTTAATCTACTGTTTTTTGTCTGCCTGCATGAGCAGAGAGATTACAAACAGCCACATCTTGAGGGTGTTCATGGAATTGCAAGTATTTCCACAGTACTGTTTAACCCTATGACTGTTTCTCTTTACTCAGTTCATTTGGGCTCTTTCCTTCCACTGGACACATCATTGGACCACTCTGTATACATGTTCCTGATCTTGCAACTGTTCCTGACTGTTGATTTGTTCAGATCATACAGTAACATCCTATAACATATCTGGCATGCTGGTGCATTCTTCCACAGGTCACTCTCCAGTAGTCATTATCGTACTGCAGCCTTTGGGCCACTGTGCAAAAACTCCTGCCCAGCCATGCTTGGTGCAGCATGGTACTGCTTTTCAGAGGACCAGGATGTCTCATTCTATGTGATCTAAGTACCTAAACCCTGCCATTCCAGGATATGTACGCCCTCTACTGACATGTACAGACTACCTCATTGCATTCCCCTTCAGATCTGCTCCTGCAGCTTCCTTCCTCAGACCAGCCTATATGTAGGCTGCCTCACTGCCATCCTGACTCTGCTAGTCTAGCCAGCCTACATGGAGGCTGGCTCTACTCCGTCATTTCTACCCCCTCTCCGGGCAGCCCTCCATGGGGGTTCCTCTAGTCCAGTTAGCCTACTTGGAGGCCTAGTTTGACTCACTCACTTCTATTCCTCAGGTGGACCTATGTGGGGGTTCTGATGGTCTAGCTAGCCTACGTAGAGGCTTAGCCAACTCACTCACTCACTGTACTCCCCCCCCAGGCAGACCTATGTGGCGGTCCTTCCACTCCTGCTCACCCACATGAGGGCCTAGCCAGCTACTCATTCACCTTACACACCACCTTCTTTTGGACCTCCAAGGAGTCCCTCTGGTGTACCGACCAGGGACCTTCATATCACCTGGATGAGTGCAACCTTGAATTTTGCAATCCTGCTGCACTGCTGGTCAACTGCACATACCACTCTACACATTCCTCGCTTGGATCTCAGCTCAGCCTCGATATATTGATAGTGCCTTAGCCTTCTATTCCACTTGTCCAGGCATCCTGCATGATTTCCAGTTTAGCCAGCTTCTGTGGGACCTTGGGAAGCTCACATTTCATCCACTCTTACTTCAGCAACGGTGGACCTACAGGGGTCCCATCTTTTCAACCATCTGTGCCCACCAGAGGGCATCTCTTCATTGCCCATGCTTCTCATATTACAGGTGGACTTACTGGGGTTTTGTCTTCCTTTAAATTTGTACCAGGCACCATTACTTCAATGGCGGGCCATGGGGTTCCCCGCCATTCTTAATCAGAAGAGCCATACTATGCCATGGTGGACCACATGGGGTACTGCCATCTACAACATACATGCCCCACAATGGGGGGCCTTTTTCTTTGCTCAGATGTACTTAAGTCACTACAGGCAGACTCATGCAGAGGTCCCCCTCCTGTACTTTGGAGCATATCATATAACGGCAATGGCAAACCCACGTGGGGATCTCACCATCCCGAATCCAACATGCTCCCAGCGGTATTTCTCCTTGCTTAAACTTTTTTCCATCTTCACAAAAACAGACCCACATGGGGGTCTCGTCTTCCTTAACTCATTGTCTCCCAGCAAACGCCTGTAGTCAGCAGTAAAATGTACTGTTGTATCCAAGAATGACTACAGAAGTCAGCTACTGACTTCCTGTGTGCCATTGCAATGTCTGAAGACATCACTTATATATTTTTAAAATATAATATAATATAATATAATATTTGATTGCATAGCACTGTTGGAAAGATAATTTGGTGTTGAACAACTTTGCCATTAATATTTTGTGTGTATCATGTATACATTAGGAGTTATTAGCATTTGTTTATGGTATGGTGTGTATGGCTGACATTTTGTCCATCAAGACTAACCTAAGCACCTTGAATAAAACACACTTTTGGGGCATCTCAACCAGTATAAAACAAAAACTGAATTGATTACAATTGGTTGCATAGCATTGTTGGAAAGACAATTATGTGCTGAACAACTTGCTGCTGATACATTGAGTGTATCATGTATACTTTAGGAGTTATATGCATTTGTTTATGGTATGGTGTGTATGGTTGAGATTTGTCCCTCAAACCTCACCAAAGCACCTTGACTAAAATGAGGAAAAAGATGTTTCATACTACAAAGATAGCTTTTTTTACAAACATAATATTAAATCAATCAATCAATATTTATTTAGCCAGGAGAAGCCTGTTAAAACTACATCTGATGTCTGGATGTTTAATTTGGTATTGACATGTTACATATTCCAACAATAAATGGCTTATGTTGCTTTTATTACTGAAAAAAAATTGTTTTGCTGTTTCGACCAGCATAGAAACAAAACTAAATGACTTATTATTACTTGCATAGCACCGTTGGAAAGGTGATTGTGTGCTGAACAACTTTGCCACTCATGCTTTGTGTCTAGCACTTACGGTTCTTGAGCTATTAGCATTTGTTTGCAGCATGCTGACTATGGCTTGATTTTGCTTAGAAAAGCCCAGGATTCACTGTTAACAGTATTCAGGAGACAAGTGGTGCAATTTCAGAGATCTCCTATGGAGACAATGAGTTAAATAGACACCTGAAACCTGCTCAATCGCTGAGCATTCAAACACTGCATACTCCAGACCTACAGGGGGTCCATGTTCCAACTTGGCTGACCGGGCCTACCCTACTTCATTGTTTATTACTTTTTCTATTTCAATCCATCTCCATTTCTGGTCCAGTCTAACTGAATATCTATGCTGCACATCTCTGTGGAGTATTCCTTAGTCCTTGGACATCTTAGGACAATGCTCACTTCTGATAAAGTACTTGATCGGAATCTACTATTGCACTGGAATTCCAGCTTCAGGCAAGCCTCCCATTAGAAAAGACTCTTACCTCACAATTTCCCTGCTGGCATCACTGCCGACCATTTCATCCTCTAAGAATTCTGTGTCCTCAACCATATACCATTGGCACTCATTATCAACCTTGCTGACTGTCCATGAACACGTTACTGCCACTTCACTCACAGCTCCCTCAATCATGGATTTACCATCATCCCTTGTCCAGAAGTCACTTCTAGCCAGATCTCTCCATCTACTGGAACTTCATCTTCTGCGTTGACTCCTGCTCATCATTGACTTAGACAACAGGACCTGGAAATCTACCAAAGAAATCTAGCTTTCATCTGCCTTACTCATTAACTTGCGTAGATAGTTGTCTTACCTTCTGGCCAGACCGTACCTAGCTATGCTCCCCATCAAGGAAAGCATTGTTGATATTACCTCTGCTTCCCATCCTCGTATGGGTCTCCACAATGATGGTTTACTGCTCTGGCTTATGGTCTTAGCATTATCCTGGGATATATTTCTAATAACTGCGTCACCCCACCAAAGGGGGCCTAGTACATACTCAATCCATTTCATCTCACCAGCCGGCCCATGTGGGGGTCATCTCTACCGTAACCTATGCACTGGTGGACCATGTGGGTTCCCACCAGGTCTCTGGCTTTACCCGCATAGGGCCTGGCTGCTTGCTCATCTGCATTCCATCACCTCTCAGCTGACCCACATGGTGGTCTCGCCATCTCTACTGGAACCATGCTATTGTGGACCACAAGGGTCCACCATGTTTCCACTTTGCCCGCTAAGGGCCTGGCTACATGCCCACCCCACTCCTACTTCACCCTAAAATGGGGTCCATATGCTTTCTCAACACAGTCCTGCTTCACCCCGCAAGGGGGCCTGAAGGTTTCTATTTGCTTTGTCCCACAAGTGGGCCTGTCTGCCTGCACACTGCATTCCTGCTTCACCCAATAAGGGGACCTGGCACCTTCCTTACAGGAACTATGCATACCAAATCACATGAGATCTGCCATCTCCTACTCTACCCTGCAAGGAAGGCCTAGCTGCTTGCTCACCATAATTTCTTACATCATCTACAATGACACTTCCCTCATTGCCCTCCAGGATTGACTATCGACCAGTGCTACTACCTTGCCCCTCCAGGATGTGATTCCACAAACTGCCTCTAGCTGAGCTAACTGACTATGCACAACTTCTCGCCTCTACATCTATAGATATTGCGGACTTGGATTCTATAACCTCTTAAGCAATTCTCTCCATGGTGAACTCTTCATTGCCAGTACCTCATCTTCCAGGATTACCTGCTCACAGTTGAACTCAGGATATGCCTCTTGGACCAATGCTCTGGATTTAGCTAGAAGACAATTGATTAGTAAATGCCTATCTTAAGATTACTTTCCTTATAGTATTCACAGAGGATGGGCAGGTCAGTAGCCATGGATCCTCAGAGGTTTCCTCCTGGGGGGGGGTTCCTCTCCCAAGTGCTACTCGCCATGCTCTCCGGAGTTGGAGGAGGTAATCGCATCGGTAATTACATTCTTTTTGGGCCTTGAATCCTACACTTATCTAGCATCCTGCCAAAGGTGGGATATAGAGAAAGGCAAAAAGATAAAGTTCTAACAGCAACCATATCTCATCCAGCTCATAATTTTAAGCATCAATCATATCTCATTCAGTTCCTATGTACCACAAGCACTAACTTATTTACCAATCCAGCTCAAACGTACCTAAGCACTAACCATATCTGTCCCAGCTCTTACATACCATAGCACTGAGCTATGTACCACACATTGAATTAAGGTTTTTCCTAGGCTCTGATTTCCTTCCAGCATATGCTTCAGGCCAAACTGATAAAGCACTTTGGTTTCCTAAAGACAGATGCAACAGATGCATGCACAGTCACACCCATGGGAGGTGCAAAAAGGAAGCATTTGGGAGCAGTACCCTAACCCCAAATTTCATTCCATAAGGAACCAATTAAAAGTCTGCTTTTTTATGCAGTTTTTCTGTCTTGTTCACCCTGATCACCCTCTTCTGACTGTTCCCCCAGCCCCTTCACCTGGCTTCTCCAAGGCTTACCTTTCCTCCATTGTTCTACACAACAGAACTCTCTTTGGGGGTGCCTAATTGCAGGGCAGCCCTGGAAGGAATCAGCTTCACTCTGGTTTTTGCTCCCGGCCCACTTCATATGTAGTGGGTGTAATGTAGGAGATCCACCTCTGTGGAGATGCCTCTGCTGCCCTGCATGTGGGGTTCCTCCTACTTTGTGGACCCACTGGCCCAGATATTGCCAGGTGGCAGACAAATAGCAGGATGCACTTCCCCTTCCCTGAGAAAGGAGAGCTGTCATAGGGATGATCAATCCACCCAGCCTCAGATCACTACGCAACTGGGACAGCCTCAACAGTCTCCCTTTCTAAGGAAGATTAGTGCTGAATATGAGCTTGGCTCAGAAGCCCTAGTGTCAGGTTTTAATGTTAAAAATGTGTTTCTGGATCGCATTGTACAACATGGCAGTTTGGTTTTTGTGTGTATTTTTTTTTTATATACGATGCCATGCCAAGTTTGCTTTATATGTTACAAGTTTATTTGTACTGTTAAACATTATTCCGTCTACTTTAATCAGTGTACACCATAATCCAAGAACTAACATCTCAAGGTAAAATTTACCTGCGGTAGTCAGGGAAACAAATGACTAGTGGCAGAATGTCCCAACTAGCTAGACTCTTAACTGAGCCATGGAAGAGATAACAAATTTCCTAACTTGGAGCATTAAGTTTGAACCACCTGATAAAGAGACAAAAAAGTGATTAATCACCTGGAAAAATAAAAAAGGGACCTAGTGTTCTTGCAGGAACATTTCCAAATGAGCAAGCAACAGCACCACTCGGTTTAAAGCGTGCAAAAATCAGCTTAAAGTGCAAACTAACAAACCACCACAGCTTGGGCTCCCAGACCTCTACTGGTTTGAACTAACTAGTTCATCATGGTGAACTAGTTGGTTGAAACCAATAGAGAATAATAGGACTAAAGCTGTGCTGGTTGTTACTACACTTAATAAAGCTGATTTTTGCACGCTAAACTAAGTGGTGCTGTTGCTTGCTCGTTTGGAGCTGTACCTTGTTGCAACAAGCACAACAGTGCAGCTATCAGCTGGGTTTGTTTTTCCTCCTTGTTCTACATTAATTATGGGGAACACATGAAACTTAAAAGAGGTTTGGTGTGGCAAATATTTTGTTCCTCATGTACCTTGCACACTTGAGGGGTGGCCATATTAATAAATACAGAGCTACCCTTTGTGGCCACAGATGTTGAATTAGACTCATTAGGTAGATGAATCTTGGTACAGGATTTGCTATTGCATAATCTAACTGTCCTCCTTACCTTTTGAGAGCCAAACACTTGGGGGCATTACATGGCAAGGAGATTTTTAGAATGATACTGGATACCAGTATGGACAGATCCTTCACCAGGCCCTACCAGATCAACAAATCTGTTAGGAGTAATGATTCAGCAAGCCTCTGGTCTTTGATTGCATGGGGTGTGTTGGCTGTAAAATGTAACTGTGAAAGATTTTTCCTTCTAGTCCCAAGCCCACCAGTCAGACACCTGTATTGACTGTGTTTGTTTCTCAGTCTATAGTGGGAAATGTCCTGGTGTGTAGCTACATACCTATGATAATATAAGATCATACACATCTTCAAATGGTGTTAAAGGAAGGAGAGTCTCCCCCCACCACCACAAGTAACAGAATCTGGAGACTAGAGCCCATCCTGATGTATAGGCATGAATTCCCTGAATAGATGAAAAATTAAATCAAAGAATTCAGAGTAAATAATAAGGGGTCAGTGAAGGATGTGAGTACAGTCTAGGATACTTTAAAGACATTCTAGAAAGAGGGAGTCACTGCTTATTCATGAAAACTAGTAAAAGAATCCCATAAAACCCTAAATAAACTTGAAAGTCAAATAGTAACCACACAAAAACATGTTAAAAAGTCTGCAGTGCAGAACAGTACTTCACCCTCACCAAACTGAAAATGAAATACAATGACTTAAGCACTAAACAGGTGGAGTGAGCCTTATCTTATTAGATGACTAGGTATTACAAAGCTGGCAATAAATGTGGAAAACTACCAACTTTCCAATCAAAAAAAGGAATAGGTAATGAAACACATTAACAGAAATAAAGGTGCAGAAGGAGATATGGTCACAAAGCAGGCAAGCATTAATTAGGAATGTATTGAATATTATGCTAAGCTGTACACAGCAGGACAAAATAACCCAGACCACCCCTAACAAGTTAGAGGCCTGGGGCTGGATTTTCCAGAGTCTGAGAATGCCACAAGCACCTGGTGCGCCAACATATGGTGTACAGGGCTTGCAGTATTCTCCTGGCTGGGATCGGGATTTTCGATCCAGTGCACCAAATTGCCACAAGTTAGACTACCTTTTTGTGGTCTAGCTTGTAGCACTCCTTAGGGCCATTTGTATGGATCCTGCACCAGATATTTCACAAGGCTTGCACCATGCTTTGAAAATCTGGCCCCTGGGGTGAGATTTTTGAAACATTAGATCACCTCAAGCCCCAGTGCGCCAGTGATACTGCACATGGGGCTTGTCGCGGTCTAATGGGATTTTCTATCCCATGTGGCAATTGCTGCAAGTTAGAACCAACTTTTTCTGGTCTAACATGCAGCAATCCTGAAACCAGTTTATGGAGCTTGTGCAGATATTTAAGCATACTGTAAATTGTTGAAACTGTCGTCAACAGCGTCAGAGATAGTAAAATCGGGTGTAGTTGCAGCAAAAGGATTCAGCACTCCTTCAGAAGCTAAATGTGGTGGTGCAGGGCTGAACGCAACACCTGTGCCTCCATTCAAAAATTCTGCCCCTGGACTTTTACTCCCAACTACCACAACTTACAGCAGAGAGAAACAGCAATTAGATAGCCCAATCATGACATATTAAAATCGTTCAGTTCGGTGTCTACAGTGAAAGCACCAGGGCTGGATGGTCTTCCACTAGAGATGTATAAAAGTCTGACAGTAGAAATAATGAACCCATCCAGTGAGACCATACAAGTTACCGTTCAGAAGGAATGCCTGCCAGATTCTTTACAGAAGTTAGAATAACTGTGATTCCTAAGACCAACAAGCCAAGAGAACAAGTGTCATCATATCGAATAATACCCCTGCTTAATGCAGATTTTAGGATGTATGCTACAATATTGGCCACACGGCTACAAGAAGTGCTGCCATGTCTGATTTCCACTGATCTGGTGGGATTCATGAGAAACGGGGGGATAATACTAACTTAAGAATACTACTACAAATAATGTCCAGGGTAGAGGTGGACTCCTCTGATTGCTTGGTGGAGGTCTTACTCAATGCCAAGAAGGCCTTTGACTGGATCAAGTGGGACAACCTCTGGTGCACTATGAACACCATGAAATTTATTCAAAAATACTTACATCTGGTGGAGACAGTATGCAAACACCAGACAGCTGCTGTACAGACCAATGTCTGGGTTTCAGAGCAGTTCCCAGTGAACAGGGGGTGAAGGCAGAGGTGCTCCCAACTCCTCTGTTTTTTGATATTGCTATAGAACCCCTGGCACTAATGATTAAGCATTGCCCATGCATTTCAGTTATAGGCATAGGTGGGGTGCAGGCAACAGCTGCAGTTTATGCAGGTGATTTATTAGTGAATGTTATGCACACAACTGTGTCATTGTCTGCCTTAATGGAAGTTATTAATGCCGTTGATGATAAATCAGGCTACAAAGTGAAGTTAACTAAATCTGTTGTAATGCATTTATGCAAGCTGGTGCATTAGGAGTTGTGGGGGACTTTTATTCCAGTGGTCTATCAGTGGATTCAAATATTTAGAAGTGAATGTTACCATCTCCTTACAATGCCTCTTTGCAGTTAACTTTATGCCTTTTCTACGGAATAGGAAAGAATTGTTAAAAAAATGAAGCATTCTGCCACTATCGATCCTAGGCAGGGTCAATGTATTAAAAATTTGTATACTGTCAAGATTCTTATTTTTGTTTCATGTCCTCCCCACATCTGTGCCAGCCACCTTTCTCAAACAGCTCAGACTATGCTGTACAACCTGGATCTGCGGACCCCCAAAAAAATGAACAGATAAGTTTTCACCGACTAACATACCACAATGGAAGAAAGGGCTGGGGCCCATAACTTTGAGAATTATTATTGGGCAGCACATATGGTGGGACTGAAAGGTTTGCATGATGCACAATATAAGATAAAAGGTGTTTTAATGGAAAAGGAAGTGACAATGCATAACAGTCTTACAGAACTACTGTATTGCTCCTCAGCCCGAGAATTAGAGGCAGCTAAAGGTAATCCAATTACACATCACCTGCTGCAGTTATGATATATAATATACAAACATCTGGGGACTGCAACATGCCACACCAACTAGACCCCGATATAGGATAGGCTGTTATACCCACACTTCTTAAAAGACAAAGGTTCCTATTGTGGGAAGACAGAGGTATCACCTTGCTGGAGCATCTGTATAACCAAGGGAAATTGATAACAGTTCCTACTGTTATGCAAATGTCCAACATACCAGCTTCCCATAGTTCCCAACACAATCCAAAGTATTTCTTGGTAAAGTACTAGACCCACCTACCAGGTGCAAGAGCTCTCTTAGTTGGAATGAATTTTAGACAGCTCAATTGAGTCAAGAGGTCTAGTAACCAGCATTTACAAACATCTTCTTTTGGGAGATCCCTTTAATAGGACTGATCCCTGAAGGAAGGAAATGGGAGAGAAAGCTTACCATATTCATTTCAGAGGAAGATTGATATGATATACAAGAAAGCTGGCATATTTCAATGCAGAGCAAGTAAAAAAATATATACAATACCTTATCATTCAACAAGTGTATTACATGCCTAATGGATAATGGAAAATGTCCCCCATTTATTATGGCCTCTGAACCAGATGCAAAAGTACAGTGGGTGAGCTCATGTCTAAGACGTTTTCGTGCTACAAATTGGCTCAGTATTGGTGTGACATTGAACAAACACTCAGCACAATACTTTCCTCCCACATCATACTAGAGGTTGCTGTAATGGTTCTAGGTGACTTAGAAAAGCTTAATATTATAAAATAAGGGCATAGAAGGTTCAAATACACTGCCCTAATTTGTGTCAAACTTGGAATATTGAGCATCTAGAAACACGAGGAGGCTCTGCCTTGTTCAAAGTGGCTGAGACAGTTAATAGAATGCGCCAATATGGAAACGTTTATATAAAGGGCTAAAGAAAGAACAGATGTTTATGACAATAGATGATTGGTGTCTGAATAATTTTAGATAGACACCCACCCACCCCTCATATGACAGGCTCTGAATACACCAAAAACTTATTCTAGAAAAGCCTTGAAGTATGACAGAAACAATGGCTGAACAACATCAATTAACAGAGCAAATTAATTTCTGTGAACAGCACTAAATGTTATCATTTTGATGAAGTCCCTATTGTTTCTTGGTGTACTAATGTTTAATTCAATGTGGTACTTTTTTAAAAGTAAGTTATATGCATTTTACCTGTACCATTCTTGATTTTCTATTCAAGCACCTTTAACACAGAGATATGTATTGCATGTAAAACTTCAGCAAAATATCTCTGGAAAAAAGGAATACAAGAAGTAGTTAGACAAGAACTTGATGCTTGTTGCTCTCCAATTTCTTGGTACATATCTACTGTGACAGTTAAATCACCTATCAGCATGAAATTAAATAAGACCTCAGGTCATGATAGAATTTGTTCAGATATATACAGATCTGAAATGCCCTAGTGGCTTCTGATACTCCATCACTTATTTAATTTAAATATAATACAATCAAAATACATTCCTATGTCTTGGCTAGGTACAATAGTGTTTCTAATTTTCAAAAAAGGCTCTCCAACTGATCTTAGGATGTGTCATCCAATTAGTGTGCTGGATTCTTCTTAAAAATGTTTAGCAAAAATAATATTAGAAAAATTATTCTCTTGGACTGAACAATCAAACTTATTAATTGAAACACAAATTGGCTTTTGATTCGGCCAATCAACAATACAACATTGTTTTGTTTTAAAATATTTAATTTTTAAGTGTGTATGCATTACTAAATCTCAGTTATACTACTGTTTTGTTGACTTGCAAATGGCTTTTGACAGTATAAGTAAGAAACTGTTGTAGCATCACTTACAGAATTTGAGAATAGATTTGAACCACTTAGGTATTCTTATTCATCCACAATTCCACTTAGCTTCAAACACAATTTAATTCTCATGGTCTTTTTATTAAAAAAATGAATAACAAATGTTGGGGTAAAGCCAGGATGTGTCCTTACCCTGCCATTGTTTAATCACTTCTTTAATACCATTCTCTGCAATCTTTCAGATAATAAATTTCATTGTCCCAAAAATTTCTACTCTTTTGTAAGTCATCTAGCATATGCATAAGACTTGGTATTAATTTTAACTTTATTGTTAGGTTCACAAAGACAAATGGATAGGTTTAATAATTTATGTAAACAATACTCATTTTAGAATAATAGAGCAAAGACCAACATAGTCATTTTTGATCACAAACATAAATCTTTACTAAAATTATTTGCTAATAATCTTCCAGTATTAACCACCAGATATTATTAATATTTGGGTGTTCATTTGGATAATAAGATGGCCTGGGAAATGCGGAGTAAAATTACTCCGTTCAAAATGTCCTAAGTATCAAACATTTTCAAATTGTTTATTGCTAAATACAGACATAATTCTTTTTCAGGTGTAATGACAGCTTTGAATGCAAAAGTAAAATCCTGTTTACATTACTGAATGGAAATATAGTGTGATGCTGACTTGATCCTTTTGAGGGTGATATATTAAAACTTTGAAGTTATCTACTAAGGGTTCCACATTTTGTCAAATTAGCAATATAACATGCAGAACTAGGCCAAAGACAATTAATCTACATGATTAATGAAAAGTGTTCAATTTTTATTATGGATTTATACAATCTGCATGTGTTGCACTTGCTCCATTTGTGTGTAGAAACATAGAAATATAGAATTTGATGGCAGATAAGGACCACTTGGCCCACCTAGTCTGTTCATTTCCGTACCTATTGGATAAGCTGCAGATTCCATTTACCCAACAACCTACTTTCTCCTACCCCTTACTATAATTGTTTTATGTCTGTCCCATGCATTCTTGAATTCCCCCACTGTTTTTGACCCCCACAACCATCTCATGAAGGTGGTTCCATACATCCTCCACCCTCTCCATGAAAAAATACTTCTTTACGTTGCCCCTAAGTCGACCCCCCATCTTCAAATTGTGTCCCCTTGTTCTTGTACGTCTCTTTTTCTGAAAGATGCTCCAGTCTTGGACTTTGTTGATTCCCTTGATGTACTTAAAAGTTTCTATCATGTCCCCCTTCTCCCTCCTTTCCTCAAGGGTATACATATTAAGCACTTTTAGTCTCTCTTCATATGGCTTCTGTTGCAGACCCTGCACCATTTTAGTTGCCCTCCTCTGGACTGCCTCCATCCTGTCTATGTCCTTATGGAGATGGGGTCTCCAGAACTGTACAAAGTACTCCAGATGGGGTCTCACCAACTGTCTGTAGAGAGGAATAACAACTTCCTGCTTTCTACTGGTGATTCCTCACCCTATACATCCTAGTATCCCCCAGCTCTCCTTACTACCTTCTCACATTGCTTCCCTACCTTAAGGTCATTTGATATGACTACCCCCAGGTCCCTTTCCATTTGTGTTGTTGTAAGTACCTCCCCCATTGTGCACCCTTCCCATGGGTTTTTGTTTCCCAGGTGCATTACTTTGCACTTTTTTGCATTGAATCTAAGCTGCCATATTTTTGACCATTTCTCCAATTTTTTCAAGTCCCTCGTCATCATTTGCACACCACTTGTGTATCAACCCTGTTGCAGATCTTTGTGACATCTGAAAAAAGGCATACTTTTCCTTCCAGCCCCTCTGCAATGTCTCCTATAAAGACATTAAAGAGGACTGGTCCCAGTACTGAACCCTGTGATACCCCACTAGTAACCTCCTTTCTTCAGAGTGTACTCTGTTTACTATTACCCTCTGGGTCCTGTTGTCCACCCAGCTTGTTACCCAGGCTACCACCCTGGGACTCATTCCCAGGCTGGCTAACTTGTTTATTAATCTTTTGTGTGGGACTTTGTCCAATGCCTTGCTAAAGTCTAGGTAGGCCATATCCACAGCCCCTCTCTGGTCTACTACTTCAATTACCCATTCAAAGAAATCTATTAGATATCGTCTGCCATGACCTTCCTGTTGTGAATCCGTATTGCCTTGAGTCCTGTGCCACGCTGGCCTCTAGGTACTCAACAATTCTTTCTTTCAGAAGTGATTCCATCATTTTCCCTACTACTGAGGTCAAGCTAATGGGTCTGTAGTTTTCTGCCTCTGCCTTGCTCCCACATTTATGAAGAGGAATCACATCCACCCTCCTCCAGTTCTCAGGTACCACAACATCCTCCCATGATTTGTTAAAAAGGGTAGTCAGTGGTGTCACTGGGTCTCTCCTTAGTTCTTTTAGAATTCTGGGGTGAATCCCATCAGGATACATTGCTTTATCCACCTTAAGTTTTAGGAGTTCTTTCAGGACTCTTTCTTCTGTGAATGGACTAGTATCCCTTCCCCCTCTTTTTCTTTTGTGAATACTGAGCAACAGTATTCATTCAGTATCTCTGCCTTTTCACAGTCACCCTCTGCCCATCCCCTTCCCCTTAAGTAAGCCTAACTATCCCTCCCTTGGTCTTCCTTCCCTCCCTTATGTACCTATAAAAGATTTTATCCCCTTTCTAACTGATTTGGCTATCTTTTCCTCAGTTTGGGCCTTCGCTAATCTGACTGCCTTCCCTGCTTCCTTCTGCTTTAACTGATACAGTTCTCTGCCTTACTCCTCCTGTGATTCCTTGTACTTCCTGAATGCTATCTTTTCTTCCTAACCTTCTCTGCCACCTCCCTTGAGAATCATAGTGTTTTTTTTTTTTGTTTTATTTTGTTTATTTGCTTCACACAAAGGCTTGTTGCCTCTGTGATGGCAGTTTTGATTTTACCCATTTTTCTTCCACCCCTCCTTCCTGCCCATTTGCTAGTGCATTCCTTAGGCATTAACCCATTTTGGCAAAGTCAGCCCTCCTAAAGTCCAGTACTTTTGCCTTTTTATGGCTTGACTCTACTGCTGTGTTTATCATGAACCGTACTCTTCAGTGGTCGCTAGTTCTCAGATGGCTACCCACATCTAAATCTGTGATCCTTTCTCTGTCTCCATTTGAGAGTACCAGGTCTAAGATTACTCCCTCCCAAGTGGGTTCCAGTACTAGCTGTCTGAAGCATGCTCCCTGCAGGGCATCAAGAATGACCCCGCTCTTGGATGTGGCTGCAGCAAATGTGTTCTAGTTAACATCTGGCATATTCAGGTCCCCCATCAACAATATTGCCCCTTTTTCTGCCATTCTAAGGATACCTTCTATCATTTCCTTGTCCATTTGCTCCCCTGAGATGGGGGTCTGTATACAACCCCCATGCGGATTGTGGTGCCATTACCTGTCTCCACATTGACCGACAATGCCTCCTCTCCTCTTCATTTACCCTTTAGTTCTGTTGCTTTGATCCCTTCCCTTATGTAGAGAGCTTCTCCTCCTCGTTTTTTACCCTCCCTGTCCCTCCTGTAGATTGTGTACCCTGGTATGTTTACATCCCAGTCATGATTCTGTGTGTACCTTGTTTCTGTGACTGCCACGATATCCAGGTGTCCCTTTTCCATCAAGGCCACTAGTTCAGGAAGCTTGTTACCCAGACTATGGGCATTGGTACTCATTACTCTCCAATTTTTGATGGCTTTTCCTCTTTTAGCCCCATCCTTGCCCTTACTGACTTTGCCTTCTCCAGTTATCCCTCTCCTGCTCTCTACTGATCTTTCTACCTTGGTATAAAAAACAAAAACAAGGCACTGCGTCAGCATATGGTCTAAAATCAAAACAAAATGGTTATATTAAATGCACGCTGAAAATAGAAAATAGAGTTAAAAATCTTAAAAATTTCTACCTAGGTATTTACCTTACTAACTACTCTGTTTTGTGAAGGAAGGCTGAGAATTCCTTGCTTCTTATCAGTGCCTCCCCCCTTGGCTAGTTTAAAAGCTTGCCAATGAAGCATTTAAACCTATCACCCAGGAGACTGGTTCCCATCCCAGACAGATGCAGACCATCATGCCAGTATAAGTGGGTATCCCTCCAGGTGGAACCGCAGTCCCCAATGAAGCTAAAACCCGTACTCTGTACAAGTTTTTCAGCTATTCATTGAATCACATGGTGCGGAGTACCCTTGCCTAACCCATGCCATAGACAGGCAGCACCTCCAAGAAGGATACTGTGTGTGTTACTTGTCTAAGAACCGTCCCCAACTCCACAAACTCCTCCTGCACTGCTATGATCCCATACCCAGCTAAGTCATTTGTTCCTAGGTGGACAATGATGTCCAGCTTCCTCTCCAATGCAGCACCTCTCATGATCCTGAGGATTCACTTCCTGTCCCTCCAAGTCATGGCACTGGGCAGGCACCTTACTTCACTTTCCCCTGCTTCTCCTAGTTCTACCTCCCTAATAATTGAGTCCCCTACCAGGAGTTGCTTTCTTCCCCTGTGGTGTCCTGTGCCACCTTCCTGTGGGTCTCCCTTGTGGTGATTTCCAGAAACCTCCTTGGTCACCACTGCGGTTGCCTCCAAAGGGGAACTATGCGCCACCAGAATGGTGTATGGATTGTGGAGAGGTACAACTGGAGGGATGCTCCTCTGTTACACCACCCTCACCCTACCTGGGCCCACCGTGGTCCAACCGCTCATCTTTCCTGGCAGCCTCTGAGGCAGCAGTGGTGACCCTGGTGTTCCCTGGGTGGAAGAGGTTCCCCTACTCCTGTCCAGTTCAGCCTGGAGATGGGCACCCTCTTCCCTCAGACCAGAGAGTTGCCTGCAAATAAGGCAGCGTTGCAGCCTTCAGAAAGTCTCCCGGAAGGCTGCTGCCCCACAGCCAGTGCATTGCACTACTCCCCACATGTCTGTCTTCTTTCCTGCTTATTTAAGTTTTTTTATTAGTGTGTGTGTGTGTGTGTGAGTGCACGTTTACCCCCAATGCAGTGTGCTGCGCTGGTAAGGATATGACAGTTGTATGCCCCTTGCCCTCTTGGGGAAATGATGTCAGAACCCTTGGTATAAAGGAAATGACACCATGGGGGGTGGGGTGAGGGTGGGCCATGCTGTGCCCTCAGAAACAAGCAGCTACAAGCTCTGACCCACCACTATGATGAATGTTGACCTTCCTTTCAGCAAGACAACCTTCACAACAATTTAACAGAGAAAATACCCAGCAAAAAAACAAACAATTGTAATCAGAGAAAAATCAAGCAGTTGAGCCCAATATCTGTGATGTATGCCTCCCCTGACCCAATACAACCTGGTGTGCTGTGCTCTGAAAGCAAATGGGGAAACCAGTTTCCACTACATGAGGCACTGTTGGGGTTCAAAAACACAAACTGCAGGGTTTACAACTCATTAGCCACCAGAAAATTATTTAAAAATAGTTTGATGCAAACTGTCACAAAATACTAGTAGACAATCCATCTAACCACAAGGGAAAACCAGTTATGCAGTAGTTCAATCCTTCTGAAGTTACTCACAAGATAAGCAGTTTTACAAACACCTTCTTGAGAAAGAATGAAAGAAAAGAAAGAAAGAAAGAAAGAAAGAAAGAAAGAAAGAAAGAAAGAAAGAAAGAAGGAAAGAAAGACCAATATCAAGTGTAAGAGTTGAAGTAAATGTAAGGTACACCTCCCTCAGGTTTGAGCAAAAGTGAGCTTTCTTGCAGATTGCCAGTTCAATATAGTGTCTCCCACACAGCTCACAGTTGTTTCAAAGCAGCTTGCTTCCAACTTCAAGAAGATGGTACGGAGGAAATTATTAAATATTGTTCATTGGGATTTAACTTTCTAAAAATTGTATTTATTAAAACTGAACTCTCCTCTACCCCACAGTAAGGCTGTGGGGCATGGAGGTTCCGATTAAGTAGAATAGCCCTAAATTATATTTTTTTCATTTACTTACTTTTTTGCAGCTTTGGTTTGTATCTGGTTGATCCTGCATCCCCCACCAGCCATGGAGTTAACAGTGTTCTCCGTGGCCAGCAATGTGATGATGCGGGATGATGGGCTAAGCCACAAGGATGTTATGTACCATTAAGTGTCATAATGCAGTGCACCACACTTTCGTACTTATTCTGCAAGTACCAATTATGCTGAGCTCGATATGTATAGGGGCTGTAACACCTCTCCACTCCTACTGCCAAAACCCTTTCTATACACCCCACCATTCTAGATGCCTTACCAAAGGTCTTATTACACTAGCTGATTTGCTTCAGTGAGACAGTGATGTGGTCTCCCAGATGCCACTCTTCTACTGAAGTGACCAGCTTTGCTTCTTCCATCCTGTACTTCATGTGTGTGTGTGTGTTCTTATTTCCTAAGGGCCCCATGCACTAAGGTGCAGAGTTGGTATGCGCTACATAATTCTGGCTCATACCCACCAGCACCTGCCCGTGCCACTAGCCTTTGTGCAGGATTCCTTAACCCTTGCCACCCCCTGCCAGATCCCCCAGCTGAGCATGAAGTTCTGCACCGGGGCAGGCCGGGGGGGCAGTGTGGGGGGCATGCCAGCACTC
Source organism: Neoceratodus forsteri (assembly GCA_016271365.2). Taxonomy (NCBI): domain Eukaryota; kingdom Metazoa; phylum Chordata; order Ceratodontiformes; family Ceratodontidae; genus Neoceratodus; species Neoceratodus forsteri. The sequence continues at coordinate 516,344,870 of CM057453.1, read as the reverse complement.
CAAGGCATTCTCTAAGGTGCAGAGTGTTGTGTGCAGGGCAAGAATACCTATGTCAACACAGGGCAGCCATAAACCCTGTACGTGCCCCCCAGGTAGCAGCCACCGAATGCGGTGGTAATGGTGGGGATTCGCGGACTTCCCAAAATGGATGCTTCTGCAGTCAGGAGCACTCCACAGTGGTCAGAAGGTGGTGAACCCTGGTGCAGTCAGTGCACTGTGTGCCAGCCACCAACTTGGTGCCCCATGGGTGCAAGTGATCCACTGGTGGGACTCGGGATGGGTAGCTGATTGGCTGCCTGCCTGGGTCCTTTACTCTACACACAATCAACCCCAAGGTAACCTGCTTGCCGGTGGGGCAGGGCCCTGGAAGTGAGCCATGCAGAGGCCAGTGATGGTGAATGCAGCCCTCACACTGATCTCCATGGGTGCGGAGCTGAATGGGCAGGATACGTGCCTTTGGCGCGTTGTTCCCGCCCCTTTGTGAATAGCCTCCAAAGTGCATCACCTTGCTCTTCATGGCACTGAATCTCAACTGCCAGACATTTAACCATCTCACAAGCCTTTCTAGATCCCTCTAAAATTCTCTCACCCCATCCTTATTGTTCAGCTGTCACACAGCTTTGTGTCAGCAGCAAAAAGACATATATTTTCTTGTATACATTCCCCTATATCATTAATGAACATATTAAATAGGACAGGTCCCAATACTGACCTCTGTGGCATCCTGCCTGTGACCCTCTTCTCCAGAGATCTGACCCATTTTACTACCATCCTCTGCTGCCTTCCCCACAACCATTTTCCTGCCCATTTGACTAATCCCTTTTCTACTTCTAAGTCCACCAGCTTTTTTTTTTTGTATTATTTCTTTTATCCCCTCTTGTCTCATGACTCACAACTCCTTCAGGCTACCTAGGTCCCATCTGCTTCACCTGACCCTTTCTGAGCCCTCCAGCCTCATATCGCAACTGCCCTTAGGGTAACCCAGATGTAACCCTTTGCTGGGTGGATCCCCCCTCCTCCGAGGGGGAAGGCATCGGGGGGCAACCAGCACATACTTGGCCTCAGGGTGCTGCTGAGGTGGAGGGCCTCCTTCAGGGCAGCGGTGACAGTGGAGGACCGGCAGCCATCATCCAGTCGGCCATGAAGTGTATTTCTGCTTTTCTGTGTTGTTTCCCCATAAGTCATCTTCTGCAGTGTTCCTGGTCTCCACCAGAGGCCACTGCAAAGCAAAGCCTACCCACTACCTGCCCCAGGAAAGGAGAGCAGTCCCTCTGGATGCTTAATCCTCTCCTTCCCCTGCCAGCCCCCAGCATCCCGAGTGCATTCCTGAACCTGGGTCACCGGCATGGCACAAGGTGTGGCACCCGGTGCCTCAACCATTAAAAACAAGACTGCAATTATTGCAGATCTTGTACAAATGGTGGATCTGGCTAGCATCCCCGAGACCTGGCTGGATGAGAATTCTGGCCTCATTTTGGAGGCTTTAATTCCAGCCGGGTACTCAGTGATTCACCACCAGAGATTGGATTGCAGGGGTGGGGGGGTTGCGGTCTGTTTTAAGACCGAACTCAACCTCACGAGTGTACCAGTTGAGGAGACTGAGTCATTCAAGTGTACCATGGTAGCAGGTGTAGTTTGTAGGATTGCCCTCATCTACTGTCCACCCAGAGATGAGAAGCGTTTCCTTCAGGAAGTGGCGGACTTCGTCCTTGACATGGAATTTGAGTCTCCCAGACTAATGGTTCTGGGCAACTTCAATGCCTGGGTCAATGACTAATTCTCTCAGTTTGGACAACACTTCCTCCAGCTGATGTAATCTCTGGGCATCACACAAATAGTTACCACTCCTACCCATAAACATGGTCACTCTCTTGACTTAGTCTTTCTCCTGGGGTTCGAGGCCTCTGATTTGGGGGTGGAACCAGTTGGATGGTCCGATCACTACACCGTGGGGTTTAGTTTTAGTGCCCCCTTCACAGGCCTACCCCTGTGGAGAAGGTCAGGTATCACCTTTTACGAGATGTTAGCTCTGAAAGCCTGGCAGCAGTACTTGACCTATCGACCCTTCCAGTGGCAAACAGTGACCCAGAAGCCCTCATGGTAGCCTATATTATGGCTATCTCCGTGGCCCTGGATGTCATTGCTCCTGTCTGTGTTCACCCTTTCTCCCTTTGCTGTCGGTCCCCATGGTTTGATGGGACCTTGAGGGAGATCCGGCGACTAGGACAAAGGTTAGAGCATTGCTGGCGGAGATTCTCCCTTGATACCGACCACTTTAGATTGATGGAGCATTATCAAGCCTATCAATCTGCAATCACACGTAAGAAGGCAGAGTTCCTGTCCGGGGAGATTGTGGCTGCTCAGAATCGACCAACTCAGCTCTTTCGCACTGTAGACATACTGTGCAACCCAGCCTGCCTACAAGTTCGAAAGGCATTTTCGCAAATAGAGTGCGATGAACTTGCTCAATTCTTTTCAACTAAGGTGACTGACATGAGGGCGGCGCTCCAACCAGCACACTCTAAGGGTGTTGCTCTGGATTAGGCATGGCTGCTGCTCCTCAGCTTTCCTGGAGTACTTTCAACTAACTAGAGTTCATGGATGCCATGCGGACTGCCTAGGGTGCACACCCTATGTGCTGTAGTTTGGATCCTGGACCAACTTCCTTGATTTTGGGTTGTATTGATTCCATCGGTCTGGTCCTAGCACAGATAGTTTGGTGCTCCTTGGAAACAGGTGAGCTTCCTAGCTCCCTGAAGGAGGCAGTGGTAACACCCCTCTTGAAGAAAGCTTCTTTGGACCCCAACTGCCATGCAAACTACAGACCAATTTCTAACCTTCCCTTTTTAGGGAAGGTGATTGAGAAGGTAGTGGCCGTACAGCTTGAGAACCATTTGACCATCCATGATATCTATGAACCCCTCCAGTGCGGTTTTCAAAAGAGGCACAGTACTGAGACATCGATGGTTCATGTGCTCAATGATCTCCTGATGGCTTGGGACCGGAAGAACCATTCCATCCTGGTTCTTCTAGATCTCTCATCAGCTTCTGACCCTGTGGACCATGGGGTTCTACAGTACTTGAGCACCTGAGGTTCATCTGTGGACTATCGGGTGTAGTCCTCAGGTGGTTTACATCTTACCTCACTGGAAGAACACAGAGAGTGGTTTCCAGGGTTTATTCCTCGGACCCAGTTTCTCTGTCTTGCGGGGTTCCTCAGGGCTCGGTGTTGTCCCCCATATTGTTCGCAGTGTATATGCGGCCCCTTGGAGACATTGTAAGAAGGTGTGGGCTGAGGTTTCACTGCCATGCTGATGATATCTAGCTCTACCTTTCTTTCGCACCTGACCAGGATGGAGCTCTCTCGGTCTTTAATAACTGCCTCAAAGAAATCCAGCAGTGGATGGATTCGAGTTGGCTGAAGTTGAACTTGGAAAAGAAAGTGGTGCTGGTTGTGGATCTGGTGCATCGGATAGGGGGGTCGGGGGCTGTTTCATCCTCTGGGCTCTATCTTGGGGGTGTTTCACTCCCGACCTCTGAACAGGTGCATAACCTGGGGGTAATCTTTGATGAAGGGCTTACTGCATTCACAGGTGTCTGCCATCGTCAAGTCCTCATTTTACCATCTGAGGAATATCTCCAGGATTAGGCACCTTGTTCCGACCGGCGATCTTCCTAAGCTGATCCATGCCTTTGTGTCCTGGTGCTTGGACTATTTCAATTCCCTTTACTTAGGGCTTCCTGGGGTGGAAATCTGCCACCTGCAGCTGGTGCAGAATGCAGCATCTCGGCTTTTGACTGGTACCTCCCGGTCCAGTCATATTTCACCAGTGCTGCACAGACTGCACTGGCTGCCAGTACAATGGCGGATCACCTTTAAAGTCAGTCTTCTGACTTTTAAAGCCCTACATGGGCTTGGCCCGGACTACCTGAAAGAGCTCCTGATCCCTTACTACCCTGGGTGATTGCTCCGCTCAGCTGAAGAGGGGTTGCTAGAGATCCTGAGGGTGTGTTTGAAATTCTCTGGGGCCTGTGCATTTATGCATGTGGTCCCTACCCTCTGGAATTCTCTACCCCATCAGATATGGGAGTGCATGACCATGGAGGGATTTAAAAAGGTCCTGAAAACATATTTATGGAGTGAAGTGTTTGGCGATTGACTCTACTCGCCTGACTGTATCAGTTGTTTTATATATTTTAAGATTTGAAATGTCTGATGTGTTTTTAGACTCTGTAAGGTGCGTTGGTTTTGGAAAGGTGCCATAAAAATAAAGCTTATTATTATGATTATATTATTAACCATCAGCACCACCTGGCCAACCCACCACCTTTTTTTAATAGCCTCCTATGTGACACAGGACCAAAGGCTTTACTAAACTCAAAGCAGAGCAAATCATCTGCCTGGCAACTGTTCACTGCCCTATTGAGCCAATCGAGAAACATAATTAAGTTTGGATGACATGACCTACACAACACAAACCCATGTACTGTAACCTATTGTCTTTTAAGCAAGCCACTAGGCCTTCCTTCACTATGGTCCTCATCAGATTTACCCTTTATGGAAGTAAAGCTTATCAGTCTGTAGTTGCCTGGGGCCTCTTTGTCCCTGCTCTTGTAGAGTAGGACTATGTCCACAGTTCTTTAATCCTCTGCCACTATCCATGACTCCCGTGCGTCATTAAATAGCTGGGTTAAAGGCTCTGTCATCTCTGAGGCTAGTTCCCGAAGTACCTGAGGGTGCAAGCCATCTGGGCCTTGTGCTTTGTCTACCCTAAAGGCCACTAACATTTTCCTTACATGTTCAGCCATGATCACTACCCTCCACATTTCCTGAGTCCCCCATGTAGCTTCCCTGATCCTGCATCCAAGTAGAACACTGAACAGAAGCTGGAAGGGACATCCGATTAAATCAATAACTACTACAGGGACTATGAGTGCTCCAGAAATGTATTTTCCCATCAGCTTTATAAATTGTGCTTAATCCATGGTGAATTGCTTGCCTACAAAGTGTGCTGTTTCTTGCTTAGGGTCTGCTGTTGAAAACTTGTGCTTCATCCCTAGCTGATTGCTCATCTGCAAGTGTGCTGTTACTTGATAACATAGCATTGTGGTTTTGGTTTTCTGCCTAGGGTCTGCCATTGTGCATTTGTGCTTACTACTTGGTTAAATCCTTGCTTGTAAGTGTGTTGTGCTTCCACCCTGGTTTACAGCTAGTGTACCAATTGTGTTACTGTACTGTTTGGGCTACTGTTGGCAGTGAACTAAGCCATATAATATCTCTCCTTGTCCAGTCAGTGTGCCATCACCTCTGCACAAATCTTGTTAACTGTGCTCACTGTTCATCCCATTTCCAGAGCAGCCTCATTCCCTAACTCTACCAGTGGATTTATGAATTTCTCTCAAGCACCGTCAGACTGTTAGTGCCTGCTCCTGTACTCTTCCTCATGTGCTTTTGCTTTGCCCTTACTGGTGAACACCAAAACATTTTTCCACTGGTGTTCCTATGCAGTGTCAGCCCTTCACCACCTTTTTCCTCCCAGGTAGGTGAACTGATTTTACCCTTCTCCAATTTTGAGGTGTACTGCCTTGCTGACACTCACTCATAACCCTCTTCACTAGTCACTATTCTACAATCTTTCAATGACCCGGGATATTTGCTACAACCTGGTAAATGCCACCTTCACTTGTGTCAGGACTAGTACCTGCCCCCCAGAGGCACCATAACAAGAGACCGTGTTGCCTCCCCAGACACAGGCATCTGGTACTCCTTTTGCTGCTCATCTTGGGTTCTGAAGACCCCCACCAAGGTCCCCGGCACTTGCCGGCAATCAGTCCCCAAAAATTAGCCCTGAGACTTCTGCACCTGAACATTCAGAGTCTCCCTGTGAAATCTGATCAATTTAAAGCATGGGGTTCAGCTTTTAAGTTTGACATTATTGCTCTCTCCGAGATGTGACTTTGCAGCAAAATCCAGGATGGGAAAATAAAATTAAATGGCTTCTCTATTTTTAGATGAGATAGGACTAATTAAAGGTGAGGTGGCTGCATCTTGTTATATCTCTGATCAGCTCAGGGCCACTGAGACCCCCACCTAACACTCCCCAGACTCTTGTGAGCACTTTTCCATTGATATTTTGTTTGGTCATGGCACAACCCTCACCGTCTCCACCATCTATCTCCCTCCCAACCACAGTGATGAGGGCCTCACCATTTCTGAACTTGCCATTTACTATGCATTACTTTGGCATTACCTTGGAACACTCCCTTACATTTGCCGAACACATTAATAACTCCATGCACAGAGTTAACCAGAATCTAGGGGCTGCCAACCATCTAAAACAATTCCTGTCTACTGAGGTGTGCCTATCAATTAAGCAAGGCAACCTTCTCCCCCTTATTGATTGCTGCTCTCCCGTCTATTCCCTCATATCATCAGCCCTGCACTCCAAACTGAACTCAGTCTACAATAGTATCTGTTGCTTCCATACTCCCTATTCAATCTAGCGCTGAGTGTTGTACAAGTTACTTGACTGGCTCCCACTGCAAGGACGATTCGACTATGCCCTTGGCTGCTTAGTTGACAATACTCTCAGAGGTGGCCATCTGTCCCCATACTCATCCCTCCTCACTGGCAGAGTGGCATCTAGAAGCCTCCACAAATCATCTGTTCCCCACCCCCGGTAATACCTAGAATCTACTCTAACATGGGCAGTAAAGCTTTTTCTGTCTCTGCCCCCTCCCTATAGAACAGATTCCCTACATTGCTCTGCTCATCCACCTCCCATTTCTCTTTCAAAAACAATTTCAAAGACTGGATACAGTCTGAGGCCAAATGCCACTGTACATCCAGGTAATCTTGGGCATCCCCCCCACCTATTGTGAGGTCACACCATCTCTAGAGACACCCCTTCCTCTACTGCCCTCTACCCTCCCCCAGTGTGGCTACTGTTGTCGCCGCCTTACTGTCTATGCCACTTCACTTATTCTATGGTGGATTATTGCACTGAATTGTGAGTACCTATCTGATGGCTGACCTGTTTACAAACAGTGTACCTTTTTTCATTTTCGTTTTTGTTGACCAGGTAAGTGCACTAGACAAATTCTGCCTATTTTCAGGCACAACCTGGGGGAGGGAGATACAGATGAATGCCAACTGACCTTGAACCAGATTAAGCTGTTGGTGGTATTTTTTAATGAATGGGAAGAGATTTGGCCAGGGCAATGAGGAAATTTCCCTACTCTCTAGCAGGGGGATTTCTTGGTCATCCACTGCAGGATTGCCAGAATGGAGGAGACTCAGGAGGAGATGGATGTGTTTGGTGCAGGAGAGCAGGCCTCATCTCCTGTATCAGTGTCACAAGAGGCTGTTGACGAAGTGCTGGTATCGTTGGATTTGGAGATCATTCAGACGGACGAGGAAGAAATGGTAGAACACCAGCAAATGAAGGAGTGTCGGGCACGTAATGTTAAGTGCTCTTCTAGAATGAAACAAGGTATTGTTTTTCTTGATACCAAATCAAGTTTGTTACAAAGGAAAGAGAGTTTATTAAAAGAAGTTTCACAAGTAGAAAAAGGTTTGGCTGACCTGACTGAGAGAGCTGAAGCTGTCTAAATGGGCTTTGCTTCTGTCAAAAGCCTGATGACTCATTTGAGTGCAGATGTGGCAGTAGCTCCTCATGACTGCTTGGGACAGAGGTGATGTGCTGAAACTTCTACTACAAGGGAACAGGCTGGCAGTTTAAATAGAATTTCTGTATACCGAGAGCCTATGATACAAGTGGACAGTCACACATTCGAAAATGCAGCTAGTCCTCAAAAGCTGCAAGAAGAGTGAGTTTTTTCATTTCCCCAGTCAAAGCTTACAAAAGGTTGGAGTAAAGCAGCTGATAATGGACAGACTGATTAAAACCCTGGAGATGGAGATTGGACTCCTAGTAAAGCACTGCTCGATGCAGGTTGGGAACTGACGCAAACAGGACATCGGACTCCCGATTCCAAGACCCAGTGTATATAAAAATGTTACAGAATGCTTCTACTACTGTGGCCACCAACGGAGAGAGCTCCAACAAACCCCAGGATAAAGACATTGCTGTTGTTTCTAGTGATATTGCTTCTGCTACTGTTGTTCCTATTGTAATTTCTGTTGAGGGTGAGGGAGGGGCTGAAGCAGTATTATTGGAAACTACTGACACAATTCCTGAAGAAACAGCTGGTGTAGAAGGAGGTGTAGGAGGAGATAATAGGGGTAGAAGTGGGGCAGATCTCCTTACTGGTTCTTTTCATCCAGATGCTGAGGCCCCAGTTAGGCCAGGCCCTTCCATAGCTGGAGCTCAGGATGGGGGATGGGGGAGAAACTGGTTTTAAACTGTCAGATTTGTTTCAAACTAGGGGAGAGCCAGCCCCAGAGTGTAATGCTGTGCGCCTTATCTATAAAGGAGGGTTACAAGACCCTCAAAATCGTATCTGTACTGCCAAAACCTTATTGAAAGGTTCATTGAAGTTCTTTGCATCAGAGAGTTTTGCCTTAATTAGTTTGGAAAATGCAAACTTTGATGTGAGCTTTAAGAATGTTTCAAGTCTTGATAGGTTCTGGGTTCAATATTCAAAATGTAAGAGCACCCTGATATGGACTCCTTTTCTTGTGGTACCACTAACTAAATCTGTAGTGAAGAACATTACTGTAATGTTCAAAAAGAAAGGAGTCAATATCAAGGATATTCTATACTGGCTCAGGAAAAGGTGTGAAGTTTTGAACAGGCCTGTGTCCACCCTTGACAGCGAACAAATATGGGTTGGGGTGGCGTATAAAAGCAAAGCTCTTTACTACAAAGACAGGACTAGTACACCTGCCTAGTATGTTTTATTTGGGGAAAGATAGAGGGAGTATCTTTTATGTAGGGCAGCCAAAATTTTGTTTTAAATGTGAAGCAGGAACACCCCTGAGCTCAGCCTGTGCATCCGTGCATTGCAGTCATTGTTTAGAATTTGGACACAAATCAGAAGCTTGTCTAAACTTATTTTGGTGTCATTTGTGTGAAGGCACTGGGCATGCATATGGTCTCTGTCCATGGGCCTCACATAATCATGATGATTGTCTTTCTCATGAGAGTATTATTAATCGAGCCCAACAACAGCAGGCCAAGAAGGTAGCTAAACAAAGTCTATGGGTTGGCTTGAACACTTTACAGCACCACTCACAGGGTACAGACCAGAGGCAGGAGAATATTTTACCTGCGGAAAGTTCTAGAGTAGGAGTAGAGGAAACTCTATGGAGATTGCTCCTTCTGTGTTACCCACTCCTTCTACGGAAAATCCACAAGTTGAAGAAGTATCTCCTACTGTGGCAGTTATGGGGCCACCCCCTCCACCTCCTCCTCCTCCTCCTCCTTCAGATACAATGGCAGACACAGTCGAAGATATGGATTTTAAACCTGTTCAAAAAAAAAGAAATAGGGCAGTAGCTAAAGTATAGACAGCATCTAACCACAGAAGGTCCTGGGCAGCAGGAAATACATTTGCAGCCCTAAATACCGATACGTCCGATCGGGACTCAGAAGATGAGGATGTGGATTCCTCATCAATAATTTCCTCCTCAGATACTGAAGGATGGGGAGGGTCTGATTCAATTGCAGAAAGGACCAGGCAGAGTCGAAAAGCTAAAACTCCATAATGATTGGTGTTTGTGTCCTTTCTTTTTTCGTTTATGCTATGCAGGACTTTCTCACATTTACTTCTTTAAATGTGAATAGTATTAAGGGAGAAAGAAAGGTACTAAGTACTATGTATTTCTTACAAGAAAACGCTAGTGATATCACTTGCGTCTTAGACACTAGGTTAAAACACATAAAGAACTACAACAAGCTACAACAGCTAGGAAATTGGGAGCTGCATTTTGGTCTATAGGTACAGATCAATGTGATGGCATTGGAATTCTCTTTTCTAACCCAGACTTGAGTGTATCTAGATTGACTAAAATAAAGCCCGGGAGAGCCTTACTATTAGATTTTTCTTTTTTTACTGAAAGGTTTATGATTATTGCCATATATGCGCCATAATCAAAAGCCTTGAGATCTGCCCTATTCCAAGATATACAACCATATTTGCATACATCTTGACTAGTCATCTGGTTGGGAGATTTTAATTGTGGGATACACTTATTTGACAGGGGCTTAAAAACAGATAAGATGTTTAGTGATTCCATTAAACTAAAACAGATAATCTCCACTGCTAATTTAAAGGATGCGTATCAGAGTTTACATTCCACAGGGGGATTCACATACTTTAGGGGAACTATAAAAACTAGAATTGATTTTATTTTCATTACGCAGGCTTTAAAAGTAATGAATATCTCAACACATGCACCTGAGTGCTCAGACCATGTGGCCTTAGGAGCGAAGATCACTTGGACAGGTACTCACAGATGTAAGAAAAGTAATTGGAAATGAAATACAGTATAGCTATGTTAAACAGACCCCAAAATACAGAAAACATGGCAAAAACATTGGACTGCTAGATGTCTGTAGTGGATTGTTATGAAAAAATGGAGGACTGGTGGGAGGATACTAAATATTCTTGGAAAAAGCTATTCCAAAATACACCTCAGATTAGGAATACAGATTTATATACAATGGCCCGGATATTCAAAAGGGTTGTGCATGGCGCAACAGTGTTGCGCCATGCGCAACCCACTGATGCGCCCAGGCACGATATTCAAAATGGAAAAGTGCATGGCACAAATCCTGATGCACCGGAGCGCATCAGTAATGTGTGCTGGCACAGGTGGGGGACGTGCCCATGCATAACCTGCACAACCCGATATTCAGCCCGGGATGTGCAGAGCCATGCATGCACAACCCCTACCTGCGCCAGCACAAAGTTACGCCAAAAAAAAAGGAACAACTGATGGCCACCCCACAGGTGAGCTGCCACATTGCAGGGCACAACACGGCAGCTGCCTCCTGTGGATGGCCACCCGAGTTCCGTCTGCACCTGGCAGTGCCCCACCCATGCCCGATCATGGGCATTTGTACAAAAAAGAGTATTGTCCAATATCTCTGGTGGTCCAGTGGACCAATTTCTGCCCGATCGCGAGCATCTGTGTTAATAAAACCCCATCCAATATCCCTGGTGGTCCAGTGGACCGATTTCTGCTCAATCGTGGGCATCTTTATTAATAGAACCCCGTCCAATATCCCTGGTGGTCCAGTGGACCTCTTTCTGCCCGATCGTGGGCATCTGTATTAATAAAACCCCGTCCAATATCCCTGGTGGTCCAGTGGACCGCTTTCTGCCCGATTGCGGGCATCTGTATTAATAGAACCCCGTCCAATATCCCTGGTGGTCCAGTGGACCACACTCTGCCTGATCTCGGGCATCTGTAGAAAAAGAAAAACAGTTCTATATCCCTGGTGGTCCAGTGGACCGCACTCTGCCCGATCGCGGGCATCTGTAAGAAACAAAACATCCTATTACCCTGGTGGTCCAGGGTGCCCCCCTCCCACCCACCCTGAGCCCACTGCCTCCCCCTCCGTCAGCCCAGCGGGCGGCAGCACCCACCTGCCTGCCGCCCGCCACCCGCTGACTGACACCTCAGTAGAACTTCACATCCATTGGTTCACAGCATGAGCCAATGGGTGTGCAACCTACCGTACTACACATTCAGATATGTGAATGAATCATTTACATATCCTGAATGTAGTGTCTGAAGCCAAGGCTGCACACCATTAGCTCACACTGCTGAACTAATGGGCAGCAGCCGACTAGCGGTGGGATGGCAGGTGGATGGGGTGTTGATGCCTCGCCGGCTGACCGGGGAGTGGGGTGGTGGGCTCAGTGGGTGGGTGGGGGGTACCACAGACCACCAGGGATATTAGAGGTTTTCCTTTTTACACATGCCCGCGATCGGGCAGTCAGCGGTCCTCTGGACCACCAGGGATATTGGACCTATTCCTTTCTTTTGTACACATGCCTGCGATCGGGCACATAGTGGTCCACTGGAACACCAGGGTTATTGGACCTGTTCCTTTCATTTGTACACATGCCCGCAATTGGGCACATAGCAGTCCACTGGACCACCAGGGTTATAGGAAGGTTTTTTATTTTTACAGATGCCCGCCATCGGGCTCATAACAGTCCACTGGACCACCAGGGATATAGGAAGGTTTTCTATTTTTACACAGATGCCTGCGATCAGGCTGCAGGGGGCGTCAGTCCCCAATGGCTGCTGCCTGGCAGGGCGCCAGGTGCAAGTCGTCGGGGTTCGGTGCACCCTGCATGCAAATGGGGCCATAATGACATGCAAATGGCCCCATGTGTGCCTTGCATAAATTATGGCTCCATTTGCATGTCAGCTTTTGAATATCGCTGGTGCTGTGAATGGCACAATGGCACTTGTGCTAGCACATCTCCATGCTCCACTCTGGCCACTTGTGCACATGGCGCAGTGGCACTGCGCCATGCACACTGGGGGTGGCCAGGGTGCGATATTCAAAGCTGCTGAGCCATGGCGCAGCTCCGTTGAATATCGCCCAGGCCACACCCCTGCTCAGCCAAGTTGAGCTGCACCCAAGCTTGCGCCACAGCCTGGCGCAGTTTGAATATCCGGCCCAATATATTTAAAGCTGAGGCCTCAATTGCAACATCTGATATCTTTAGCAGAAACAACTCCGTATGATTTTAGTGAACAGTTATCCACAATAAGTACACAAATGAGGGACATACAATCTAATAGAGCTAAATGTTTAGAAACAGAAGCTAGATTCAGGACACAATTACAAAAGGGAGGGATAGATCCTTATAAAGACTGTGCTAAAAAAGTTAGGTCTATGGTAGTTACAGAATTGGTCACTTCATAAGGGCAAGTAGTAAAGGATCCAGTAGATATTTTGCAAATAATACAATCTCAAATGACACACTTATTTGGAGTTAAGAATGATTGTAAGGAAGCTGGACGATTGTTACAAAATCTGGACCTACAACAGATTTTGGAGCAAGATAAAATAGCTTTGCTAAAATACATTTCAGAAACAGAAGTTGCTAAAGCTATAGACTCTTTGAAATCGGACTCTGCCCCCCAGTTCAGATGGCATAGGGGCTGGTTTTTATAAGGTATTTAAAGCTAAGTTAGTGCCTGCATTAACAATATTATTTAATTATATGTTGAAAGAGGGTAGATTTTTGAAATCTATACAAGAAGCTATTCTGGTATTAATTCATAAAATAAGTAGCACAAAAGATATTAAAAACTGGAGACCGTTAAGTCTCCTCAATACTGATCAAAAATTAATAGCTAAGATTTTGCTTGTTAGACTTAATAATATTGCTAATTATCTAATTGGGCCTGAACAAACTTGTGCTCTCCCAGGAAGGAGGCAATGTGATAATCTTATATTACTGAGGGAGCTCTTTTTTCATGGAGAACTTAATGAAGTACATGGGTGGGTGATTGGGGTGGACCAAGAGAAGACTTTTGACTGTATCGCTCATGAATTTTTGTTTTCGGTCTTACTAGCTTTTGGAATCCCTAGTGAATTTGTAGCTTGGAATTAAAACCTATATAATGGTACCTCCCTCATACCAAATGTTAATGGGTGGGATGGGAGGCGGATAGAGATATGTAGTGGAGTCAGACAAGGGTGCCCACTGAGCCCCCTTTTATACATTTTTATGTTGGCACGCTTGGGCAGCCAACATCTTGGGACAGTGCAGCTTTGGAGGCGCGGTCGCTGTTGGGCGAATGCTGGGCACGCATCAATAGGTGCGTCCCTCATTCCCCAATCAGCCTGCATACCAGGGCCACATCATGCATACATAATGTGGTGAGCACATCTGAGAAAGGTCCGCTGCAATCCAAGCAAAGCTCATCAGATGCAGCGGATCTTTCTTTATTCTGCCGACATTATGCTCATGTGACACACTATTGCAGACTGCCAACCAAAGGTGCCCAATCCCTGTCGGTTGACCCTGCCACCTATAGATGTGCTGCGATGGGGCCTCCCTGTTGGCATAAAGCACCCCATTTGTGATATGCGAGGGGTGCCCAATCCCCCTCGGCTTTTACTCTTCCCCCTTTCCTTGTGTACTGACGGGGGAGCCCACTCCCTGCTGGCATAAAGAACCTCCCCAATTGTTTAATGCCAAGTGAGGTGCCCAGTCCCCCTTGGCTCTGTGCCCCCACCCTTCTTTGTGTGCCAACGGGGGTGCCCAATCCCCGTAGGCATAAATTACTCCCCCCTTGTGTTGTTTGCTGATGAGGGTGCCCAATCCCCGTCGGCTACAGACACTCCCCCCAAACAGTTAGGTGGCATGCTGGGGCCACCCCAGTGTGCCGATCCTGCAAAAAAAAAATTGTCCCGTGATGTTTGTATTTTTGTTTCTCTGTAAACAAAATGGTCCTTCATAGTCTCGATGCTCCCCTCCCCACCGCACCCACCCTCTGCACCTGCCTCCCTCACCCCTCACCCCATACTTACCTCTGAAGGCCGGCGAGATGATCTTCGGTGGACCGGGAACACATCTGCACTCTTCAAAGCTGACCACGAACTGAGGAAATGCCGGTAAGCTGTATAATGGAATAAATAGGAGTTTTTCAATTTTAGTGCATATCTTGGGCAGTTTTGTGAAATTTGGCCCCACATTTTCAACATGGGTCTTTTTGGGACTCCTTCTCATGAATTCTTGCACTGTCATGGCATTATTCAGTCCTGAAAGGTGATTTCGCAGTCACTGTGTGGAATCACCTTTTGGGACTGAGTAATGAAATGACAGTGCCACTGTTCATGAGAGGGGCTCTCAAAAAGCCTATATTAAAATTGATGGGAAAATCAAAATGACTGTTCTAGAGCATGTAACACTCGCAATGCGCTTCGTAAGTTAGTGCATTCGCACTATTTGCATGCCAGATTATCAACATTGGCATTTTACCACACCTTCTTGTGAACCATATGGCTGTCATTTCTCACATCCTGGCCGAAATGTGTTTTCGCACTTCCGGCGCAGAATAGCATGGTCGCTGTGCGAAATCAGTGTTCAGGACACATTACAAAAATGACAGTGACATTGTTCATGAGCAGAGGTCCTAAAATGCCTGTGTTCAAAATTTGGTGACAATACCACATAAAGTGACTGTTTTACAAGCGTGCATAACAACTGAGCAACACATGCTTGTAAGTTAGCACATTTGCAATATTGTCATGCCAGATTCTCAACATCAGCATTTTACTACACCTTCTTGTGACCCGTATAGCTGTCATTTTTCACATCCTTGTCGAAATGTGTTTTTGCACTTCTGGCACAGAATAGAGCGGTTGCTGTGCGAAATCAGTGTTCGGGACACATTACAAAAATGACAGTGACACTGTTCATGAGCAGAGGTCCTAAAATGCCTGTGTTGAAAATTTGGTGATGGAGATCACGTGATGCCTCTGTAGGAAGTGCAGCACTCTGATCCCGCTCCAGCTCCGTTAATTAACGTTTAGAAGACTGGCTCATCGCTGTTCCCGGGTCAATGGCTGGTGGAAGTGATCACGAAGGTGTCAGGAGTGACGAGTAATCTCCGCTTAACCATGATCTCAGGCAAAAGCATAATACGATCTGATCTCCGCATTGGGGCCTACTGAAAAATGGAAGTGGAGATGCGCCAGGCATTGCCTAAGCGCACACCCCCACAAACCCCAGAGAAGGGCTGAAAGCACTCGAAAGGCACAACGGGCGTCCCACCTAAACCTATTGCCTCCAGTACTACTGCGCTAGCACAGACACCTCTCTCTGAGCAAAAATTCATGGATGAGATACAGTCCTTCAAGGAGGCTCTAAAGGAAATTGCTAGTGAACTAAGGATAACCAGGGTGAACTCACTGAAACTAATCGAGCCATTTCAGATGTAATAGCCCACACTGTATCCCTTGAAAGTTGGAAAGAAAGGATGGAACCAGATATGACAGCTATTAGACAGCGCCTACACAAAGCTGAAGCAAAATTGGAAGATTTAGAAGGCCGTAGCCGCAGGAACAATTTGATCATTTTTGGTCTACCGGAAGATGTGGAGGGCTCTACACCCATTTTGTTCCTTCAAACACTCCTCACAAAAATTGTCGGTCCCTTGCCTAATAATACAACTTACATTATAGAGAGAGTACACCGCTCACTGTATCCCAAACCTGCCGCTGACAAATCCCCGAGGCCATTGATCATTAAATTCCTGAACTTCCTGGACAAATCGTATATCCTTGGACAAGTTAGAAGCCTACAAAAAATACTATGGGAGGATCATCCACTAAGATTTGCTCAAGATCTGCCGGTCACGGTAAGACAGAAGAGATCAGAATACCATCCCCTGGTTTCAAGGCTAATAGCTGCAGGGATTAAGTTTAAGATGCAATACCAGGCACGTCTATGTGTACAACATGAAGGTAAATAGGTTTCCTATGAGTCTGCTCAACAAGCCAACACAGAAGTAAAATCTTTATTCCCTGGTCTCTTTACCCTCCGCTGAAGAGGCTGGCCGAGTGCCCTGATGCTATTCTATTTTTCTCTGGCTCTGCTTCATCTTTTTTGCAAGGAGGAGGTTCTTGTTGTTTAAAGGAGTTCATTTCTGCTATTCGGCCACAAAAGGTCATTAAAAACTGTGTCTTTTGAAACAAGGATATGAGGATTATTTCTAAAAGCATGGATCAGCCATCTGGTGCCTGCCTGCCTGAGGACAGATGCCTAGTTTCATCTTGTTCAGTTAATAAATTAGACTTAAGACTGGAGGTTATATATCCCTTTTCTCCTCCCCGCCCGTTTTTTTTCTCTTTCCCTACCCTCCGTTTTCTGCCTGGTTGTTGGATTTATGATACAGTCTAGACCACCTCCTCCCATCTCCCCATGAAGAAGTCGTGTGATATCTTCGTTCACTGTACTTCGCATACAGAAAGGAGATTGGCTCCACCTAACATCAGACTTGGTTCTAAACTGTGGAGGGTCCATGCTTTTGAATCCATGTCCCTAAATACTATAGTTTCTGATCTTAAGATTACCCCTCCTCCCCCTTACCCCCCTTTTTTTCCCTCCTTTCTTATTTAATCTTGCCTCGCTGGTAGGCAAGCCTGATAATCCAGTGAGCTGATGCTTAAACTGAATAATTAAGATAATGTAAATGTATAACTATTATGTAGTTTATAGAAGGAGCCGGGGCGGGGAGCAAGGTCAGGAGACAACTGCAATCCATTCAGTGCATCATGTTCTGGTACTGGTGGGGGGGGTTGCCATAGTGGGGGATACAATCTGGTGTCTTAGGGTTGCAGGTATTATGCTTTGGGGAGGATGCAATATTACGGACCAGGTGTTTAAATGGGACAATAAACATATTGGTGACCTTACTATGGAACTAGGGATATGGTTAAGGGTAGGGGGGGAAAGACTTTACGGCTCCAATTGTTTATTCACAATATGTTGTACCCCTTCAATGTTTATATATGTATATGTTAGGGTATTTTTTATAGTACTAGGAGGGTTAGCTAAATGGGTTAGGTGGGTAGAGGGAGCTATTGCCATCGGGAATTGGAGCTTACACTAAGGGAAGGGAATGGCAAAAGGGATAAGTTCCACTTACCACAGGGTAAGGATGCTGTGGTTTGCAGAGCTGGAGATATTGATAGATATGGGAAAGTTATTCTCAAAGGTCACCTTACGAACTCTTTTATTTACTCATGGCTATGCCTCTAAAGTTTTGTTCATGGAATGTCAAAGGTGCTCAGTCTCCCACTAAAAGAGTTAAAATTCTCCTGCATCTCTCGAGGATCAATATCGATGTAGCCTTCCTTCAAGAAACTCACCTACCCACAGCACAGATTGGTAATTTCAAACGTTCATGGGTAGGTAATGTTTTGGGGGCTGGGTTTGATAGTCGTAAATGGGGCATAGTTGTCTTGATTGCACGGTGGACACCCTTCAAATTATTAGATTCGATTATTGATCCCTATGGTAGATATATATTAATTAAGGCGATTCTGTTCCATACAGAATTGATTATGGGCTCAATTTACAGACCAGTAGATGACCCACATTTCTTTACAAGCTTAGTGACTAAACTAGCTCCCTGGTCTAAATCTCCTATGCTTATTGGAGGGGACTGGAACCTAGTCTTTAATAATCTGTTAGATAGATCTAACTCTAAAGGCTCTCTTCTCACGCCCGCTCAACTGGTATTGAGGGAACTGATGGACTCACTTGGACTTGTCGACCCATGGAGAACTCTCCATCCCTCACTAAAAGACTTTTCATTTCACTCCCTGCAGCATAACCTGTTTTTGAGAATTGATTACTTTTTATTGGGGACTGAGCACTTATCAGGCGTCCAAGTTTGTGAATATTTAGCAAAAGTGATCTCAGATCACCACCCAATTTTACTACAATGGATGCTACCTAATTCAACGATCCACGACAAAACCTGGAGGTTTAATTCCCAACTTCTAAAATTGGAACACTTAAGGGGGCAACTTGGCAATTTTATAGACAAATTCTATGAGTTTAATTCCCCTACCATGCCAAGATTGGATATATTATGGGGAGCTGTGAAATGCTCATTAAGAGGAGAGGTTATTTGTATAGCTTCAATAAGAAGTAAGAAAATCTCCTCTGAATCTTCCCTATTACTACAACAGATCAGAGTATTACAGCGAGGCCTTACGCCCCATCCTAAACTTGAGGACTTAGAAAAGTTAGAAAGTCTTCGCTTTCAATATAATATCCTTCTTAGTGATAGAGTTGAACACCTCCTTTTACGCTCTAAAATTACATACTTTGACCAAGGAGATAAGGCTGGGAAATGACTCACCATAAGACTTAGAGCTCAGATGGCTGACAGATTTAATTGTAGCCGTGCTAGATACCTCCACCACTCTATATACGTCCCCTAGGGATATTGCCTCTTCTTTTAAGGACTACTATCAGAAGCTCTACTCTTGCTCCCCTACAGCCTTTAACAGCACCTCATTGGACTATTTTCTTCAAGACATAGAGCTCCCACAGCTATCTCAAAATCAAATCTCAATTCTGCAAGCCCCTCTAACTTTAAACGAGGTCTGTCAAGCCATTGATGCTCTACCGCCAGATAAGGCCCCAGGCCCTGATGGCTACACAGCTAATTTTTTATAAAGCATTCAAAGCCCAAATAGGCCCTAAACTCCTTGAATTTTATGACTACATTTACAGGAATGGCCTTTCAGATCACAGCTTCACCTCTGCTACCATTGTGGTCATATTAAAACCAGACAAAGATCCTATTATGATGTCTAGCTACCGCCCAATATCTCTTATAAATGTAGATTTGAAGATCTTAGCAAAAATCCTAGCTAACCGTTTAGCCCAAGTATGGCAAACACTGCTTAGTCCCGAACAAGTGGGATTCGTAGCTGGACGCCTGTCGGTAGATCACATAAGGAAAATTTCCCAACTTATCTCTGCATCCAGGGACTCTGCTATACCATCAGTCCTGATGTCCCTGAACGCAGAGAAAGCCTTCAGTCGGGTGTCATGGGACTACTTATTTCATTTACTTCCAAAGTATCACATTCCAGTACAATTTATAAGATGGATTAAAGTCCTTTACTCCTCCCCATCAGCTCATATTTTTTGTAATGGTGTGTTCTCTTCCCCCTTTACATTACACCAGGGCACCCGCCAAGGTTGCCCGTTCTCTCCTTATCTGTTTAATTTATTTTTAGAACCCCTCATCAGAAAACTGAATACTTCGGTCTCAGTTGCAGGAATTACTATCAACCATCTCCAATACAAAATATCAGTATATGCTGATGACATTCTGTTTCACATAGCATATCCATCGAAATCTATACCAGCTTCATTGGATATTATTCAGGAATTTGGTCGGTTATCCAACTATAAATTAAACTTGTCTAAGACTGAGGTTATGCCCCTAAACAACTGGACCTTAAAGGCTGACATTCAACATCTTGGGCTTACCTGGGTTAAAGATAAATTGAAATACCTGGGTATTTACCTATCACTATCTAATTCCAAAATGAAGCAGTATAATTTAGATCAATTAGTAGCTCGTATTAAAATCGACCTGAACCGCTGGGCATTGCTCCCTATTTCCCTTTGGGGGCGAATCAACATTATTAAAATGAATATTTTGCCCCGGCTGTTATACCCCCTTCAACTATGCCATCAACATCTACCTAAGACCTGGTTTACTCATGTCCATGGTATTATATCCAATTTCATCTGGAAGCATAAACCTCCATGCAGGGCAATATCCAAGTTGCAGAGACCAAAAGAATTAGGGGGTTTACAAATCCCTAACATACTGTATATCTTTGCTACCTTGCTGCTAACTGTTTAGTTATCTCACAATGGCTGACCTCTGTTTCAACTCCTAGCTCGGAAACCTACATCCCACCGTGGCTGCAGATAGAGAAATCGCTCTGTATCTCAGCTGGAATGAACATAAAGGCTTTGCCATATCTTTCACTTAATTAGGTTCCAGGACAGCTTAAAAACACTCCCATTATGAGAACCCTTCACATCCACAAACAGTTGAATTATACTATAAGGGATACCATGGAGAAAGACACTTTACAGTATATTCTGGGTAATCCTAACTTTAAAATTGGGGGAAAGATTATTAATCAAAGGTTTTGGGTGGAGGGAGCAGGGAAAAAGGTCATAGACCTAACAGAAAACCATAGACTATTAACCTTTTCAGAGATAATGGCTAAGTATAATGTGCCTGTATCTTTTTGTTTTAAATATCTCCAAATTTCCCAGGTCTCTTTAAGGCATTTCGGTAGTGAGTTATGGGAACACCATCTGTCTGGGCCCATACTCCGTACGTTACATATAAGGCCTAGTTCTCATTTAATTTCATACTATTATAAAGAGCTGCAGAAAAAAGTTATAGACCTGGACAGCACTCACCATTATGTATGGGACAGCTCCTTCCCCCCAACCACCAAGGGTCCCCGTCAGTGGTCACAGATCTGGAAAAGGTTGTATAAGGATGTTAGGTGGGACCGTTATAGACTGCTACAATTTCAGATAATACAGGACTTATACTACACTCCTGTAAAACTTTGTAAAATGGGTAAGCTCCAAGTAGATCTGGGCACCAGATGTGGGAAGAAGCGGGGTACATTACTCCACATTTTATGGGAATGTGACAAAGCCTTCCCTTTCTGGGAGAGTATTAGTTCTAGACTTAACCCACTGCTAGGCTTGCAAAATGCCTTCCAACCAGGAATTTGTATTTTGGGAGATTTGAGTAATATCCTTATTGGTAACCAAAGGAAACATATGATGCTAATTTCTTTATGTGCTAAGAAAGTGATATTGTGTCACTGGCTAGACCAACAGACTCCCACATATGTAGAATGGCTTCAAGAAATTCTCTTTGCTCTGCAAGCAGAATATACTATAGCAAACTACTCTGGAAATAGTAAAAAATATCAGAAGACCTGGGTCCCACTACATACCTTGCTATGTAATTAATATCCCCCATACTGGCTCTGGGAACTTACCTTAAAATACCTGGGTAAAACTGGCAATAGGTGGCTGTTCTCTGTGGATCCAGCTCCTCTCCCCTGATTTATGTTTCCCTTTTCTTTTTCCTTCTCTTCTTTTTTATCCTTCTCCTGATGGCAAGGGATAAGGAGGGTGGGAGGAAGGGGGGAGGTGTCAGGGAGGGAGGGGGGTGGTTTATATGTTTATTGTTTATTGGTTTCTTTTTCACCTTTTTCTTTTTCTTCGACAGACTGCCTTTACACACCATTAAGCTTTGACCAGCTACATAGCTTAAGTTACTGCCATGGTGTATTATGCCACGTTATGTAATGTAATTATGGATCATTTGTATTTGGTAAACTTAATAAAGCTTATTAAATATGAAAAAAAAAAGAAAATTTGGTGACAATACTCCATAAAATGATTGTGTTACGGGCGTGTGGTACGCAGTTTGCACGCACGATCGTACATTCGCAAACTTCTAATATTTTCACTCCAGATTTTCAACAGTGCCATTGTTCTGCACCTCCTAATGAACACTACAGCTGTCACTCTTCACATCCTGACCACAATCTGTTTTCACAGTTCTGGCACAGAATAGCGCGGTCGCTGTGGAAAGCCTGAGTTCCAGACACATGATGAAAATGACAGTGACACTGTTCATTAGCAGATGTTCTAAAATGCCTATGTTGAAAATTTGGGAACAAAAGTCAATAAAATGAGTGTTTTATGAGTGTCGTTGCTACAGTTTGCATGCAGCTCATGACTTTAGTAATTTGTAATAGTTTCACTCAGCTGTTCATCATTGGCATTTTCCATACCTCCTTATGAACAGTACAGCTGCCTGAAATGTGTTTTTGCATGTCAGTGCAGAATTGCAATGTCGCTGTATGAAATCAGTTTTTGGGACAGTTTGAGGAAATGGCAGTGACACTATTTATGAGCAGAAGTCCTAAAATGCCTATGTTGAAAATTTGGTGCCGAAAGTCCATACAATGACTCTGTTGCAAGCGTGCATTGCACAGCTTCCACGCACCCTTGTAACTTCGTCAATCTGCAATATTTTCATGCCACATTTTCACCACTGGCATTTCTGCACATCTCCTTATCAACAGTCCAGCTGCCATTTTTCACAGCCTGGCCAAAATGTGTTTCCGCAGCTGTGGCGCACAATGGCGTGCTTGCTGTGCAAAATCACCTTTTGAGACACATTCACAAAATCACAGCGCTATGTGTCTCTAGCTCCACCACTCCCACTGCCAATGCCAGCATGACTACATTTGGCATTGACAAATGCTTGTTTGTATAGAAATTCTTATTAGGTTGGTACATAACAGTCCAACTGTGCATGGCATACTAGTGCCAGGTGGGATTTCTCCCATCAAAATATTACCATATGCTGATGGTTAGGTTTTCACATTAGATTCCAGAACTCAGGAAGATGCACTTTCTCAGGTATTTAATGCCTATGCTGAGGTTTCAGGGTCAAGAATTAATCTTGATAAAGGTGATGGAGTCCCTTTGAAAAGAACTCCCATACCTGCTACAGGTAACCTAGCATGTATCAATATAGCATTGGAACCCATCTCTATAGTAGGGATACAGTTTGGACCTCAAGATTTGCAATCTATTGACCAGGAAAGGGCACTTAGTAAAGCTGAGAACTTGGTGAATGGATGGAAGAATAAACAAATCAGAAAGAAAAAGAGGTTTTACTTAATAAAAACATTGGTGGTGCCCATTTTTTTGTACATTTGTTATGTGTTCCCACCTCCTAGGAACCTGTTTACTGGATTGTATGGGGTATTTTTTCAGGCCTTATGGGGATCACATTTAAATCCTATTAAAAGAGAATTTACTTATAAACCTATAACTGATGGAGGGATTGGTATACTTAATCCAGTGGCCAGTTTCTTAGTATATTTGGAAGCTACACCTTTGGGAGTGCTCTTAGGCCTGGTGAGAAGTCATGGAACCAGCTGGTCAAGTTATGGGTAGGTCCTAGTGTTCAGTGCTGGGAACAATGGAAACTGAGACAGATAGGTAGTAAAGAACAAATCCCTAAATATGGGGTAGATACTATAAAGCAATTAAATGTACGGGGTCTTACTCCTACTAATTTTGTGACATTGGACAAACAGACTATTTATAAGAATATTTTAAATGTTGAATGTAGTACTACTGTACATTTTCCTTTATGCACTGAGGGACAATTGACCTTTGTAATTAAACAATTAAGTAACCCCAGAATTCCTCAGCAGATATGTTACTGTTTATTGTTAGGAAATTATGGAAGGTTGAGCATAAAGGGGAATCATAAACATAAGAAATTAGAGGAAAAATATTGCCCTAGAGATTCATGTCCAATTATAGTAGAATCACAACAGCATTTATTTCTTGAATGTCCCTTTGTTAGAATTATCTGGGAGCTTTTAGCTAAAGAATGGAAAGAACCTCTTTTAAATAGATTAACACATGTGGAGGTTATGTATGGAGGGAACCCACTTTTTTATGGAAAATATCATAAAGATACTATTTTTTTAGTATTAGTAATCATTATATATCACATATGGCAGGCCAGGTGTTTGTGGGTGCTACAGCAGAAATGGTCATCGCAATTTGAAGTTCTGGGATATATTAAGAAATCGATACAGAGGGTAGGGGCCTCTGATAAGTCTCTGAATTCCCAAGAGAGATATAACTTTTTATGGCTCAACTCCTCACATTGGATGGAATAGGACTTTTTTTCTTTTTCGATGTTTATGTAAGAGCATGATGCAATCTTCTGTTTTTGCTGTTTTCATTATGTTTTTCTCTATTGTGTTTGACATATGAATTATATTTGATGTGTATTGTAATGAGGTCCAAATTCTCTAATAAAAATTCACTTACCTTCCTGCAGGGGTTGCTGTTCGCACTGCAGGAATCATGGAGGACCTCAATCAGGATCAAACTACTGAAGGGGAAGGTTGTACTACAGAAGTGCTGGAGCTATCAAGTGAACCCACAGTGGAGATAGAAATGGAGCAACAAGTACTTGATAAAAGTGTTGAAAAGCAGCAATTTCTTGAACAGCCTTCAATACCTGTGGACATGGAAGTAATTTTAGAGGAAAACCGTTTAAAAGCAGAACTGAAGAAAAAGAAATTACAACTGTTGGAAATGATGTCAGCAGCAGAACAAGAATATCAGACGGGTAAATCTAAATTAGAGGAGGACTTGAAAAAATGGAAAAGATCAATGGCAAGCCAGACACAGGAGACCAGTAAGCACTTACCAGTAGGGACAGGGAATGATGTGCCTTTTGCTGTTGAAATGGCTCCAGATGTTGTGACGGATGCGCTGGGCTCACAGGATGAAAGTATTATCAGTGGTACTTCCGCAGACTGGACACTAAGAGGGGCGTTACAACAAGCAGGATGGCTTTTCCAGAATAACCAGTGGGTCCCCGATCCAGCTATCCCTATCCCAGGTTCTCCAGAAATGTGAAAAGCTGCCAAAGGATGTCAAGTACTGGAAGATAGCACCAAAATGCAGCCACAGCCTATGTTTAATCCAGAGGACATGCTGATACCTGCTGCAGCTGTGCAAACTGAAGTAGAGTCACAAGAGAAAGGGACTGTGCCAGACACCAACCTCCCTGTGGATAGGACACCCGCTCATGACATATCGAGGAGATCTTCACTTGCTACATCGATTTCTTACCATTCTTTGGATGGTGGTGGAGATGAAGTATCACCGTCTGCACAAATGCAAGGTACAGAGCTTTATAATATTAAAGTGGTGAATAGGACTGGAAGGGGAGCTGAGTGAACAAGATACTGCTCAGAAGACAAAATCTTATGCTGGACTGTTTCAAAAACTGGCAGAGGTGGCAAAAAGAAGGTTTGTGGTGCATCTCAGATATAAAGGCTTGGCTCCCCTGTCCCCGATAGATACTGGGTTGGAAAATATTTATTTAAAGAATTGCTTGGGTTTACACCAGCAGAGTTGTATGCCTTTATTCATTCACCAGGGGACCATTGTTACATTAGTTTCTGTACTGGGACATCACTTGATAAGTTTTGGTGTGTGTATTATGAAATAAAATACACTGACATTTGGAAAGACTTTGTGGCTATTCCCATAACAAAACCCATGATTAAAACAGTGACAATTCTCTTTTGCAATGAAGGAGTGAATATAAATGATGTGATATTTTGGCTGGAAAAACACTGTACAATTTTTGGGAGACCTAATCCCATTATGAATGACAATGATTTTTGGACTGGAGGGTGGACATTCCATGTTCAATTAAAACAAACAGAGCAAGGTATTCAGCACAGAGCAAGGTATTCAGCATTTATCCAGTTCCTTTTTTCTAGAGGCAAGGGTATTCTTTTTCGCTGGTCAGCCCAAAAGTTGCTACAGATGTGGGTCCTTTTCACACTTGAATACAGACAGTGATAAAATCAAGTGTTTTCAATGTGAGGTGCTTGGTCACACTGCAGCCCAATGTTCCACACCACCAGTATGTAATTTATGTGGGGATGATGAGCACACTTTTAGGAACTCCCCATGGGCGGCTCACAACTCTGAGGATGGTAATGACCAAGATTTTTACTTACATTTTGCTAAAAAACCCTTTTGACAACCCGAGGGAGATTTCCTGAGATAGGACTCTCCTGCAAGATGGAGAGGCAGAGGCAGGGGTGGTGGTGTGGGGGCCCAGTCCTGAACAGAACAGCCTGGGCCTCCACAGCCGCCTCTTCATGCTCCTTCTCGACCACAGTTACAGACTAATACTGATACAGTAGTTGTACAGCAACCTAGACATACTTCACAAATGGAGGTAGTAGAATGTCATGGGCAGGATGCTCCCACAAAGGAGAACGTAGAGATTGATGTCAGTGATCCCCCCCTTCTCTCCCGAGTGGTCTACCTAGTGTGGATTCAGACATGGTTTGGCCTCCCTCCCCCCCCTGTCACAGATGGAATCTCTACTGGCATTTCCCCAAAGGCTACAGAGGGGTTAAAACAACATGGTATGCAAGGAGATGTCCCTCAGGACCCCCCCTTTCAGCAGTAGTGTGGGACAGTGGAACAGAGAAAGTGCTACCCCCCTTACCTCTCTACAAACAGATTTGTGGCCTTTCAGACTTGGGGGGATAGGGTGGAACTTGATGATCTGGTGGACACCTCACAAGTACCACAACCTGAGCAGCCAGGTGACTGTGACGTTCCTGCATCTTCCCAAAATAAACTTCCAGGGAAACTGAAAAGGAATACAAGATCTAGTGCGAAACACATCATCCTTCATGAGATTCAACCTATAAGGCTTGCTAGCCTTACTGTGAATAGTATTAAATCTCAGGCTAAATGGACTACTACTTTTTCAATTTTACAACAGTTATGTTTTGACACCTTTTTTGCAGGATGCACATCTTCATTCAGTCACAGAGACACAAATGGCAACTAGGGAGTGGCACTAGGGGTCTTCCTATTGGTCAATAGGAATGGAAGCATGCTGTTGGTGGGTTTTTGTTTCAAGACCCCAAATGTGACACTATATAGAATTGTAGAGATCAACCCTGGTAGGCATTGTTGCTGGATGTAATAGTAAATGATCTCCCATGTAGGCTCATAAATATATATGGGCCACAGACAAAGGCTACAAGGATTGAACCTTTGACAAAAGTTCAGCCATTCCATTGCACTAGCAAACTGATGTTTTTTGGGGGGAGATGTTAATATCAATTTCAAACCTCAAGATGATGTTATAAGGAGACATAAAGTTTACTGTGACAAATCATTTTTACAAAAACTGGTACAACAGGCTAGCCGAATGGATGCACATAGTGTCACAGGGAGGAGACAAGTATCAACATTTCACAAGGGGGCAGTATCATCTTGTATTGATTTTGTTTTTGTAAAAAAATAATTACCTCTTATTTCTGCAGTAAACCTGCCAATAGAAACCTCGGACTATATATTAACAGGGATTACTGTGGCAACTACACCACACAGAGAGGAGGGGAGGGTTTTTTGACAGATGAACACCACTTTATTATTAAATCCCATTATAAAGCAAATATTGTCACAAGTGGTGCAAGATAGAATATCCACTATGTGTCTTTTTGACAGTATGAGTCACTGGTGGGAAGAGAAGAAACGTTGATGTTTTTTTTCAACAAACAGCTCTTACATGTGCCAAAATGACACACCAATGATATTTGGAATTAAGGACTTAGTTACAATTATTAATTTCTCAGCAAAATACACAGCAGATAAATTTAATGGTGGAGATAAATTTGATTAAAATGGAGATGACATAGTGTCAATATGAAAGGTTAAATTATTTGGAAAAAGAACAAGCCTTTAGGACACAAGGAAAGACAGAACATACTAATCCTTTTTTAGTTTGTAAACATATGAGGGAAAAAAAAACATTGTTCAGCTCACCTCTACACAGGGTGAAATATGTAGGGATAATATAGGAATTATGGGTTATTTAGAAGCTCACATTATGCAAACCTTCAGGATGCCTGCACCAGAATCACAGGTAGCTAAGCTGCCACGGTTAGATTTTTTCCAGATCAGTATCCTTACTGGCTCCTTTTACAGCTACGGAATTACAAGCGGTGATTCAGGCTCTACAAAATGAGGTGTCTCTTGATTCTGATGGGTTACCAGGAGAATTGTATAAATTATTATGGGAATTTATGCCACAGGAATTATTGGCACTTTATAATTCATTTATAGCGGAAGATATTTTACCCACCCAGATGTATGAGGGCCTCATGATCTTTTTATTTAAGTCAGAGGTACAGTCAGATGTAAACAACTGGTGTCCGATTACATTATTGAACATTGACTTTAAGATCTTTGCTAAATTATTGGGAAACAGGTTGGTAACAGTAATGGGGGATCTGATACATCAGAATCAATTTAGTTCCATTCAAGGGAGAAGGATCACAGACACTCTGATTTTGTTAAGAGAAATGACAGCAATGGAAGATGGGGAGAAGACACAGGATGGGAACAGACAGTAGGGTTTGTTATTAGTTTGGATAAGGCCAAGGCATTCGACAGAGGTTTCACATTAATTTTTGTGGCGATTTCTTGGTGCTTATGGGATACCTGTGCAGTTTATTCAGTGGATACAGATGTGCTATGCACTTGCATATGTAAAGCCTTATGAGAATAGTTGGATGGGTGCCAATTGTCAGATTTTGAGAGGGGTGAGACAGGGTTGCCCCTTGAGCCCATTACTGTACATTTTAACTCTAGACCCAATAATACAGATAATCCACAGGTTTCCCCTGATTACTGGGATCGGATATGATTTAACTCCAGTAGTTAAATTAATAGCGTATGCAGATGATTTGTCTTACATTAAAAGATTGCACGTCAGTATATCGGGCATGCTGCTTATTAAATGCCTTATTTACAGTAATGGGAGCTAAACTCCATATGGGGAAAACTAAATGCATTAGTTTACAAAGGCTTCCACAGTTAAAGGAAGAGGTGATGGGAATAAAGGTTTCCCCACTACCATGTAAAATATTGGGGGGTTATTTTTTGGGGGGGACATGGCATGGTTTAACTGGGAATAAAGAATGATTATCAGGAATGAAAAAGTAACCCATTGGAATTCTTGGAAGACTTGTAAAAAGAAAATAATACATATGATTAGAATTTTTTTGATTCCAGTATTTCTATTTTTACTGTAAGTTATATATTCCATTTGCCAAGAAATTTAGAAACGGGTGTTTTGGGATTTTTTTTTCTTATGTTTGGGTTAGCAGGCTCAACCCTATTAAATGTAATGTATTATACATGGGAATTAACAAAGGGGGAGTTAATATGCCTAATCCTATTTTATTCTTTTTTACAACTTTTTTATATGCCAATATTGTTCCAGTTATAAAAGGCAGTAATCAACTTTGGATAACATGGAGTACCTTAGTGCTAAAATGTATTTTGGCTGAATGGAAGGGAGGAGTATTTCAGTATAAAAATAAGAGAGTCCCAATGCTCTCTTTATTGTGGGAGTCTTTTTTTGACAATATAAAGAAAAGGAAAATGATTATCGTACTGTATTGAGATTTCACAGGAAATTGCTTTATACAGATGTTCTGTTGGGTTGTTTTTCAGAACACCCTTTCTCTAGGTTTTCTCAGGTACATCAAGCTTGTATTTCTGCTTACATCATGGACACTAGAATCCCAGAAAGAATGTGGGATATGGTTTGGTTAGGGGTACACGGTAGGATCAATGTAAAAGGCAATCAGAAACACAAACAGTTGCAGGAGCGATATTGTCCTGAAGTGGATCTGTGGTTCAAATTGAAATGATGGATCATATGTATTTAAATTGCACCTATATTATGCAGTTTTGGGATAAGGTGAAAGAAAGATGGAAGATGGAAGTACCTTTTCCTCCAGATCCAGACATGTTGTATTATGGAATCATCCCACCCATGAGGTTAAATTACAATGTTAGTACCATCCGTATTTTAATGGAGCACTCTTTATACTGAATCTGGATTATTTGGTGTAGACTTGTTCTCCAACAGCAAGAGATTTTAGTGGGAGATTTATTTAATATTATTGTTCAGGATCTTCACCAATTGCATACTACAGAATTCAGCATGATGGACCGGAGTAAATGGTCACAGTATTGGCACAACTTTGATTGGCTATGAATGATAAGGTAACTTTCTTGTATAATTAGTTAAAAATAGTGTTAAGTGAAATGTATTACTTTCAAGAACTGGTCAAATAGCCCAATCCCTAGTAGGCAAGGAGGTCCCACAGATATTGTTTGAATGGGTTACTCTTAGGAAAGAAGGGGTTTGATATACTAGATTTTGGGGAGGGATGTGGATTTTGTGTGGGGAGTAGGGTTGATTTCAGTGGGATTGTCATAATGTATGTATATCATTCTGTTTGTTTACTTACGTGTTGTTGTTTGCTGTCATACTTCACTTGCGTTTTTCAAGATATATGTATGGATTCATTTTGTTGTGATTTGCTTTTACAGTTTTTTTATATAATAATTCCCCTACTAATTTAGTGGGGTGGGGTGGGGGGTCTATTCTTCATAATTATTGATCTGATTTAGGGTTGATGTATGATGAAATACTTATTTATATATCCCTTTCTCTTTTCTTATGATTTTGTGTGAAGTAACACTGATTTGTATGTATTTTTTTCTTTTAAGTTCTACGATATAGGGTGTATGCTTGTAATAATTATGTTTTGATTTTACTTTGTTTCTATATGATTTTGTGTGTAACGTAACACTACTTGACAATATTTACTTTGAAGTTTTAATAAAAAAATTCCCCTACTCTTTTCGAGAACTGCCTTGGGATCTTTAACATCCACCAGAACTAGCAGATGGGACCTCAATTTAATGTCTCTTCCGAAAGAAGGTACCTCAGGAGTGTAGCACCCCCCCCCATGCTGCACTACAGTGTCAGTATTGGGATTCAACCCAAGTGTCTGGTGTGGGGATAGAAACCACAGCCTTCTGATCTCCAAGCCTCAGAGGAGAGTGTGCTACCTGCTGAGCCACTGACACTGGTTGAATGCAATTGCACTTTATTTATTGTATCCGATAATTTGATTCCTTTTGTATGGTCTCTGTGTTTTGTGACTACGTACACTCTGTACGCTGGCCTTTTACGGCACCCTGTATCTTACGTAATTTCTTTATGTAATGACCCCATGTACTGTAATTCCTGCACCTCATGTTTGAGGCCTGTATTACTGTTGTGTTCTACCTGTATCTGTATTTGCTTAATGTGCCATGTTTGTGGCTTGGGTCATGACTGTAAACAGTCCTTTGGATCAGTGCACCTACCTGGTGGTTACCAAAGACATAAATAAATAAATAAATAAATAAATACAGAAAATAAATAAACTATGCAAAAATAGGAAATGGCTTATCCTCAGTAACTTCAATATAAACTGGTCCATGGACCGAGTTAACAAAGCCAGAGACCTTTTTGTAAACTTTAGTTTAAATCAGCTTATCGTCTACTCCACCAAGGTAAACTACAAATCCAGATACTGTTCCACACTGGACTGGATCACAGTTTCTAACCCCTCCAAAGTTTGTAACTCTGGAGTACTCTCAGACTCGATAAGTGACCTCCCTTACCTTTGCTGATGATATGATTCTTATTTCATTGACACTGATTGGACTACAGTGGAAAGCTAAACTCACAGTAAATGCTGAAAAGCAAAGGTAATGATCATTGTCATGGTTAATTAATAGCAAGAAGTACTTTTGTGATGTCTATGAACTATAATGGAAGCCTCCATGATGGTGTGAGGGGGATATTGCTGGCTACCAGGGGCCTGTGAGTGGGGGCCTATGGGAAACTAGTAGTCTGCAATTACAGTAAGGTATTGGGATTGGGATCAGCAGGTAGAGGAGCCACACTGGCCACTGGGGATACAGTGGGGGAGTAACTTTTAATTACTAGAGCTTACAGCCACAGAGAGCAGGGGGTCTACAGAAATGCTGTGCCACTAAGGTGGCCATGGGGCAGGAGGGGGCCTCATTACTGTCACACTAAAAAGAGCATTAGCAAGCAAGTAAACTTTATTTGTATAGTGTCTTTCAAAATCAAGGCACTTTACATAATATAAAATCACAATAAGACAAATAATATTATAAGTCGTTTAAAAACAATCAGTTAAATAATCAGTTAATCAGGGAAGGCCAAAGAAAATAAGTGGGTTTTCAACATAGATTTAAAACTACTGAAGGTCAGGCATTCTCTTAACTGACGAGGTAGAGAATTCCACAGGGTTGGTGCTGCAAATGAAAAAGCACAAGCTCCTGATGTTTTAAGATGAACCCTGGAAATCTCTAGCAATCACTTGTCAGCGGATCAGAGAGAGCGATTGGGGGAGTAGGGAGTCAGGAGATTTTTCAGATAGTCGGGTTCCTGTTCATGTAGGGCTTTAAAAGTAAGCAAGCCTACCTTATAGGTGATCTGCCACTGAACTGGCAGCCAGTGCAGTTCGTGCAGCACAGGCATAATGTGAGTGGTCCTAGAGGTACCAGTCAACAGCCTGGAGGCAGCGTTCTACACCAGCTGCAAGTGGCGGATATCAACCCCAGACAGCCATAGGTAGAGGGCATTGCAGTAGTCAAGACAGGTGGTAATGAAGGCACGGATCAGTGGTGGAAGGTTGCCTTGTGGAATCAGGTGTTTCACCTGGGCGATATTCCTCAGATGGTAAAATGAGAATTTAACCACAGCTGATACCTGAAACTTCAGGGTCAAGCCGTCATCAAAAATGATGCCCAGGTTACGTACCCAATCTGAGGTAATGAACTGGACACCATCAAGCCATAGGCCTGACATGTGCCCAGCCCCAAAACCTGCCCCCGGGTGACCCAGATCCATGACCATCACCTCAGTCTTGTCCAGAGTCAGTCTCAACCAACTCAAGCTCATCCAGTCTTTGATCTCGGAGAAGCAACTATTTATCACGGAGATTGCATCAATCTGTCCGGGCACAAAGAACATATACAGCTGAGTATCATCTGCATAGCAGTGAAAACTCAAGCCGTATCACCTGATGATATCTCCCAATGGCAGCATACACACTGTGAACAACATGGGTGCCAATATGGAGCCCTGTAGCACCCCACAGGACAGGGGGAGGGCATCAGAGGAATAAATTCTGGTGACCACCCTCTGAGACCTGCCTATGAGGAAAGATCGAAACCGTTTAAGGACTGTACCCGACAGTCAACAAAGGAACCTCAGGGTCTCCAAAAGCACCTCATGGTCCACAGTGTCAAAAGCTGCTGAGATATCAAGAAGGACCAAGATGATATGAGCCTTTTGATCTCTCGCCATTAGGAGGACATTTAATACCCAAACAAGGGCAGTCTCCATGGTATGCCTCTTCCTGAAACCAGACTGAAGGGCTTCATAGACATTGTGAGTTACAAGGTGATCTTCTAGTTGCAATGCAACCACCTTCTAAATAACCTTCCCCACAAAGGGAAGGTTAGAGGACAGGTCAGCAGTTAGCTGGATCATTGGGATCCAAGGAGGGCTTTTTAAGGAGTGGTTGAATGACCACCTCATTTAGGGGGTCTGGAAAGACTTCCCTCTCCAGGGATATCCATCCAATTTCAGCTAGGATTGGGCAGATAGCATCTACACATCCCACTAAAAGGGAGGTAGGGACCGGATCCAAACTACAACAGGTTGGGTGCAAGGTCTGGAAAATATTCACAATGTCCATGAATTCCAGTTGGCTGAAATCTGTCCAGACAGACCAGGTGCTCACTGCCTCCCATCGACCTCCGCAACCCTTCGTGGAGAGAGCCAGGCCGATTCCAGGCCTGATGTTGGCAACCTCATCTGCAAAAAAATGAGCTAGCTCATCACACTTAATTTGTGAAAGGCTATTCTGGACTGGAGACAGATTGGATTGCACAATCTGTCAACAATTCAAAAAAGCTGAGCCGGTCGGTTCTGCACAGCAGAAATCTCTCTGGGATAACTCCCCTTAAAGGGTGGTACCAGACCATCTCCGAAGGGGTAGGTCCATTTGGGGGAGGCCCCAAAACTGAACCCTATGGTGTGATGATCAGGCCAACTGACTGGTTCCACCCCCATGTCAGTGATCTCCATCCCCAGGAGGAACAGCAGATCCAATGAGTGACCTCCTATATGGGTAAAGGAGGTAACTACCTGTGTAAGGCCCAGTATTATAATTATCTGGAGGAGATTTTGACCAAACTACGAGAGTTCATCATTGACCCAGGCATTGAAGTTCCCCAGAATTATTCATCTGGGAGACTCCAGCACCATGTCGATGACGAAGTCCACAATCTCCTGCAGGAATGAACCCTCATCACCTGGTGGATGGTAAATGAGGAGTATCCTGCAGTCTACACCCTCACCCATGACACACTCAAAGGATATGGTGGTCCCCACTGGAAGATGCACAAGGCCCAGTTAGGTCTTAAAAAAGATAGCTACACCCCCACCCCTATGATCCAACCTCGGGCAGTGAATCACCGAGAACCCAGCTGGAACTGCAGAAGCCAATACTGGACCTGCATTTTCATTCAACCAGGTCTCGGTGATGCATGCCAGGTCCACCATTTCAACAAGATCAGCTATAATAGCTGTCTTGTTTTTGATGGACCTAACATTACATAACACCACCAGGGTTGGATGAGATGCTGGGGAAGACCTTGACTCCTGTCCAGCCTCAATTGCTGGGCCCTTGGGTATGGGAACAAGACAGGGATTACCCCTGTCCTGGTACCATTTTGCCCCAGGGCATTGCCTGGTCCCTATCACTCCAATACGTCCCCCCCTTTCCATTCCCCCACCAGGCCCGATTCTGCCTCCCTTCCTGTGCCTCCTAGTAATCCCAAGGGATGGGCAGCATTTATAGATCTCTGCTGGCAGAAAGGAGCAGTCAAAAGGGTGCAATTCCCTCAACCTGGTGGGGGAACATTGCCTCACCATCTTTTGACCCTCCCTACACATTCTTAAAACACACATCTATCTACACACCCCGGAGCAAAAATACTCACATTTCTAATACTAAATAACCACAAACAACATAAACAAAGTAATAGTAATACACCCTACCAGTCTCTCTCACAGATTGTAGGGGAACTTAAAAATAATACCCACACTTTAACAAATTATTACCACCCACTAACCCCAAAAATATCAAGCCCTAATTAAAACCACAGAATACTACTTAACAACAACAATAAACAACAGTGGAATGTAAAAAACAGTCACATAAGGCCAAATGACCACAGTTTAATGTCAGTGTAATAACACTGTCCACTATACACAATATCAAGCCTTCAGCAGTTCAAAGGAGCATGCTACAATTCTACAAAAATGTTCGAAGAAGAAAGGGAGAGCTCTCACCACCCCTTACTAAAATGTTTTGTCCAAACAACATGGCCCTCTCACTGCCACATTCAGAATTTAATTTGAAGTTGAACCAAAAAAAGAGACTCTCTCACTCCCTCATAAATAAATTATAGAATTGTACAGATCCAGTCAAACATTAAAGCAGCCAGTTTTAAATAATACTTACGGCATCCAGCAAATGACAGCATTCAGCGAACAGCAAGCTCACATCCAGTTTCACTCAGTAGGTTCTTGAGAAGTCAGTTTGCCCAACAGGGTCTTAGCAGGATATTCAGAAATTGGCTGAAATCTCAAGAAAATCTGCTCCTAGGCAATTGATTTAAGTTGCCTGACTTAGCACAACCCCAAGGCAGACCCCAGAAATCCAGCAGATCCTCCCCCCCACTTAGGCCATCAGGAGCATGCCCAACACTAGTCAGACAAACCCTGACAGCCCCAGGAGACCTACAAAGATGCCCACCCTCCAGTTGGCACCACCAGATCACTCTAGGAAAAAGAGAAAGCTAGATCCAGGAGCCACCTCAGGGCACACTGGTTCAGCTCATCCAGTCCGCCACAACAAGAAAACAGATCCTTTTTAGCTTAAGTCCCTCTCAACTCCAGATGCAAACAGGCAGCTCCAATCCAAATAGGCAGATGCTTCTTAGTTTAAATCCCTCTCAGCTCCAGATGAAAACAGGCAGCACCAATAAAGTCTCCAGCAGTCCACCACCAAATGCCACTACTTCACACTCCAGGACTCTGAGCACTCCAAACACACCACCATGGCCAGTCCCATACCGTCCAACTCCCTGGATGAAATTTCTCTGGAGGCCTGGCTTTGTCCTCACCACTCAGCAGCTCAAAGCAAAACCCAGAGGAGAGCTCCCGTGAATGCACCATCCGGCTAGTGAAATTGACTAACTTGCTGTAGCAAGTTGATATCAAAAGAGTAATGCGGTCAATAACCAAATGAAAGTGACCCTGACTCAAAACTATGATTAACAATCAAACAAAAAATAAAACAGAAATTAAAATTAATTTTAAAGTTAAAATAAACAATACAAATTAAAATAACTCCTGAGCACCTAAACTACTCCTGATGGCTGGCCCAGCATGGCCGCCATCTTAGCTGCCATCTTCCATAGCAGTAGGTAGAGAGGAGCAATCAGATACCATGTTATCAAGATTATCAGCAGTGGAGGATACCTGCTGTGATGGGGTACCACTAGATAACAGGTGGATGGGAACAGGGGATTGGCTAAGTGACTGGATGTTGACAGGTGTGACAGGCTCAGATCCCCTGTCTGTTTGTGCTGCATTTTGCTTCACACTGTCCTATACTTGTAAGTTTATTTTCCAAGCTACAGGCTGAAATCTGTCCGCTTTCTGTCCTGTAGACCCCACCCCTTCCCAAGTAGGAACATACAAATAAGACAGGGGCCAGTAAGTTGCTTGCCTTCTCCTGCTCTGTACTGCAAATAGTCACAGAGGGAATGTACTGTAATTAGAAAGAATTGAAACAGAGCCTTTTACTCTGTGCTTTATTCTGTGTAAACAGCTTTGGGTTTGCAAGAAGCCAAAAACAAAACATTATTCCTATGTGAAGCAGAGGTGTGTCTGAGAGGTTACTATAGCTGGAGTTACCTGTGACTGGTTATCCAGAAATATAGGAGGAATGTGAGTCCATGGAGACAGCCTTGTTATAGAAAAGTCTGAATTATGTTTGTATGTTTGTATTTCTGTGTCTTCAAAAGACGTTTATGTTCATAATCGATTGGTGGGACCATTAATCAAAAATAATACAGCTATTACCTCTGATGTTGAAACAGCTACTGTGCTTAATGAATATTTTTGCTCAGTATTCAAGCACGATGACTTACAAACAACACCTAAAACTTATTTTCCCAGTTCTACTGATTACAAGGTCTCACTACATGACACCCAGAAACTACTAGGAACATTAAAACAAACAACAAGCCCTAGCCTCGACAACATAAACCCCAAATTCCTTATAGGAACAAACGAAACCATTATCCTACCACTAACCATTATTTTTAACAAATCTCTTCATGAATCTAGAGTTCCACCTGATTGGTTAGCCGCTACTGACACCTGTATCTTTAAACAGGGTTCACACTCTAAAGCAGAAAATTACCAACCAATCAGCATCACTTCAATCCCCTGCAAACTAATGGAAAAAATAATTAAATCCCTATTAGAAGTAGAAATGCAGTCCTTGAACATTATAGATACAACACAACATGGGTTCAAATCAGGTTTCTCCTGCACTACCAATCTGCTCTCCTTCTATAACCATATTAGCATAAGCCTTGATTTCAATATCACCGTCGACGTTATCCTTCTCGACTACAGTAAGGCGTTCAACAAAGTGTCACACGCCATCCTGGTAAACAAGCTCCTTCGCCACGGTTTCTCACCCTCCACTGTCTCATGGATAAACAATTGGTTAAGTAACAGAACTCAAAGGGTTAAGATAAATGGTGCGTTATCAGATATGGGAAAGATGTCTAGCGGTGTTCCTCAGAGTTTTGTCTTGGGACCCACTCTCTTTAATATTTTTATCAGCAATATGAACATTTCATCCAATAACATCTTAACAAAATTTGCTGATAATACCAAACTAGGGGGTAAAGTAAATAATGAGACTAACAAAAAAAACTATTGCCAGACCTTGCTTTCATAGAACACAGGGCGCATATTAACAAAATGCACTTCAATGTTTCAAAATGCGCAGTATTATATATGGGAAGAAATAACCCCAAACAAACTTACTTCCTAAACAATACTAGCATCAGAGAGTCAAACACAGAAAAAGATTTAGGGATACTGGTTAACAACAAATTGTCTTCTTCATCCCATTGTAATAAAATAGCTAATCAAGCAAATGCACTTCTTCGTAGGATAAACCACATCTCTATTTCAAAAGCAGAACAATGTATTATGACCCTATAAAGGTCCCACATCAGGCCATATACAGATTGCGGATCACTGTTCTGGAGTCCTTACTTGCTCTCAGATATCAAAAGAATAGAACAGATCCAGCGTAGGGTGACCAAACTTGTTCCCCATCTTACCCACCTGGACTATGATACTAGACTCTAGCAAACACGTCTATATTCACTTAAACTTAGAAGAACTGGGGTGATCTCTTTTAGTTGTTCAAAATCCTCCAATTACCAGTCTTAATGCAATAGTGCAGTATATCCCATTCTAGCAGGAAGATTGTAGCCAAGTTACATAGTAAATAACTCAAAGTTAACAAAGCTATTAACAATAAAAGACAAAACTTCTTTGCAATCAGGACACCCAGGCTGTGGAACACCTTGCCACAAGACATAGTAGATTGCTCCCAAATTACAACTTTTAAAAGTAAACTAGATAAATAGCTACTTAACTAAAATAGGGTTAATGTTCCACTATATGAGGAGGACAATCTCAATGGGCCATGGCCTTATTTTGTCCAGTAAACTAAGTGACCAAGTAACCAAATATTAGGTTTTTTTGAATGTTTGAAAATGTATGAAAAAGTTTACCTGTCTTATGTGAGGAATACTCATTTGGAAAGAGAAATAAAACATAAATTAAGCTGTTATGATGTGAGAAGCATGAGACTTGGTTGTCAGGTGACCCTTAGTAGAGGTATTTAAGGGGTGTGGGTTGTCTGTGTTATGGGGTCTGTGTTGCAGTTGTACTTGACTTGTGTGAGAGAAGGACCTAAAAAAGGAAGAAGTTAGAAGCAGCCTTGAGACCTGTATCTTTTTCTTTCTCTATGCTTGGAGAGGGATAGCTAAAGATGTTCAAGGAAGTCCTTCTACAGATTTTGCAACTCTTATTTCTGCCTGAATAAAGACAAGGTGGTAGTCATTTTGTCTTTTTCATCCTGTTGTTTTACAATAAACATATGCCAGGCCAAGGTATCTTTACCTGCAAACCTGCCTGTCTGTCTTTCACTTAAAAGGACCCCGCTACAACAGGATCTACAGGTGTGCTGTCAGAATACAGCAGGAGGTTGCTTTCCACAGTTAAAGGAGTAGTACAGTCAGAATTTGCACAAACATATGTTGCAGAGAGTGTTTTGATTTGTGAGTGTAGCCTTAATGTGTCCTTCCTAGAGCTGTGCAGAATATATAATTCCACCCCTGGAATGCATGCAGAATGACTGCTCCGATTCCACAGAATTCCACAGAATTTTCAAGAAAATTCTGCAGAATTTCACAACATTTTTAATTTCAGTTATTATGCTATTAGTGTTAAACATATATGTCCAAATAACACCGCTGTTGGAATGTAAACAGCACCCAATGACATACATGAGTGTACTGGATTTCAGATTTGTAC
The DNA here is from genome assembly GCA_016271365.2 of Neoceratodus forsteri. NCBI lineage: Eukaryota > Metazoa > Chordata > Ceratodontiformes > Ceratodontidae > Neoceratodus > Neoceratodus forsteri. Next base: position 516,305,098 of record CM057453.1, on the reverse strand, counting down.
ATTGAAAGGGGGCAGAGTTATGGGTGGCCAAACATTTAATCAAAAGGAAATTTTCAGTTATTTTGAGATAATTTTAACATTTCTTATCCAAATTTCTCCACAATATCAGGATTTAGAGAAGCACCTAGAATGCATTTATGCACCATGTTTTAAGTCTCAAGCTTCAATGGGAGTTGAGTTATAGGTAGCCAAACATTTTGCCAAAATTTTGATTTCTGTAATTTTACTATAACTTTGATAGTATGCATTAAAATGTTACAAAACTTGACATTAAAATGTTTCAAAACTTGACAGGTATACAAGTTATCACTACATTTGTATATGCACATAGTTTCAGATTTCTAGATTTAAATGGGACTGAGTTATAGCCTGCCAAACATGTTGCCAAAATTTAAATTTTGGTTAGTTCCCACTAGTTTTAAAACTATATGTCCAAATTTAACAAGAGCTGAAACATTTAAACTACTATACCGCATGGTCATTTCTGAAAAAGTTCATATTTTCAGCTTTAAATGGAACTGAATTAAAAATAGTCAAACTTTCACAACATTTAAAAATTTTATTTTGCAAGAATGTAAACTGCAAATTTATAAACCCCTGAAACTAGACCTTACAAGGAGACTGTAAGTGCCAATTTTATTAATTGCTTGCTGTGAGAAATCGCAAACTAATATCTGTACTTCAAGTCAAATACCATGAGCCTTTGTGAAAACTGTATAATTTCATGAAAAATTCCATAAAACTGGAATTTTCTAATTTAACTCAGCTTTATCTGGGGGATTCAAATTAAAGAATAGGGGGTATAAGAGACAGGCAGTGCAGGGTGGTCACCAGGTTCTGGAGTCAGATGCACAGTTTCACCAAGAAATGGACAGTTGAGCTGGGTAGCACAACAGTGGTAGACCCCTCCCCCCCGGTTGGAATCAAGAAAGCACAGCATGTCAATAATTCCAATCTGAATGCAGGCTATATAAGGATTACATACAGTAAATTTATGATTCAGGGAGCCTTGTGTATATGCAAGTCTCGGACTTAGAGGTACTCAAAAAGATGTAGTGGGGGAAGACAATGTCTTGGGCAGCAGGAAGATAGAATTCTAGCTATTCCAACAGGGTAGGTCAATAGGAAAAGAAGTAGGTGACTCATGTTTAAGGGAGTTTGTCACTGTAAAGAGCAAAGAGGATATCAGTGGGATCAGTAGTTCTACTGGGTCAATCTGGCTATGCCCAAGGGGGGGGGATAGTCACCCAGACAGGAACAGTAGGACTTCAAAAAGCTCAACCCAGCTTATCAAATGAAGTAGTGATATGTGCATTGTTAATGTTAAATTTCACAAACAAATTTGGTGTGCTTCATCTACAGTATATGTTATCACAAATATGTGAGAAAATGTTACTAATAATTTTTTTTTCTTCTGCAAAATTAAAACTGCTTAAAACAACTTATCCAGTTGTGTTACACACTAGGATACACTGACTATGGATATGCATGTCAAATGTTAACTCTATGCATGCAAGAGCAGAGAAGTTATAAACATCAACATTTGTGATAGTTTTCATAAAGTTTTGCAAATATTTACATAGTAATGTTTTGAACCCCTGTAACTTAAAACATCTCTTATCTAATTCTCTCCATATTTAGATCATTCTATAAGCATTACAAAAAGGCTATCTGTACTAATTTACACATGTCTAGCTCCAAAGGTGCCTGAGTTACAGTATATGCAGGTGAAATTTTTTCATGAAATGTTCTGAAAAAAATTAAATGACACATTGTGAGCACAAATAATTTTGAGATGATGCATCATATTGTCATGAAATCTGGCAGATTGTTAGAACATCTATCATCAAGAAATCATACAAAATTTAAGATCCCTGACCCAATAGATGGTTAAGGAATGCAGAAAAAATGTTCATGAAATTTTGCACAAACAATAAAATGACAACATTTGAGCACTTGTAATTTTGAAACTATCCCTCCACATTTCATGGTATTTGGCACATATGTGGCCACTGATAGAAAGAGCATGTATTCCAAATTTCAAAGATCTAGCATAAATGGCAACTGGTTATAACCAAATTATTACATTTAAAAAGTCCACAAAATTCCCCACGAACTTACGTGAAATTTCACAGAATTTTGTGAAATTTTGATGAAATTCCACTGATTTAGAATTTTCCCATTCTGCACCACTCTAGTCCTTCCCTTTACCTCCTATTAGGTATTTTTCCTAAATTAGCCTGCTAGTTTTACGTTGGTTTTATGGTCCCTGGGGATCACCATCTTAGCATGGTGTATTGCTCTTCTTGTCCCTACAATGCCTCTTCTCCATATAACAGTGCTGTATCTGGGACCATGGAATCAGCTAGCACTGGTTTAGGTCAATTTTTGCAAGAGCATAGCTGTGATATTAAGTAATTTTTGTTATCCAATGAGCACTAATGGCTACATTTACAGTTTAGCAAATACTTAAGGGATAACTGAGTGGGTTATTCTGTAATAAAACAGCTAGAGTCTTTACTAATTATAGCATTAATGATCTGGGGTGATTTGCATGCTTTTTATGGCTTTGAGTAGTTTGACAAAATGAAAAGCTATAAAAGCAAAACCATTTACTCCTACTGGCTAGACCTGACATACACATAGAAAACACATTGCCCCCAGCTTATCTCACTTTACACGGAACATCTTAGGGATGCGCCGATGGCCAAACAGCACATCTCTGGTGCATGCACGCATCATTGGGTGCATGTTCCTGTATCTGGGGCAGTCTACACGGCGCTTCTGTAGTGCATGCACAGTCACCGTATCAGGTGGTGCATCTTCCATGATGTGCCGTTACACTGCTAACCTGATGCAGTGTTGCAGGCCTGCTGTCCATGATGCTGTGTTCCCTATTGTGCAGTGTGATCCCATATACATGGTCCATGCTGCACTGTGTTTGTAGTGCCCATGGATCGTGCATGCATGTGGTAGGTGTTCGTAGCATGTGCCATGCTCAACATGGCATCCGCACGCGCATCAAACATGCGCGACCGGGTCATGGCCTTGCCACACTGTTGCAGACTCCATTGCGCATGCATGGGAGTGTTGCCTTTGACCTATCACACTTCACGCTCAGTGCACACTGTGCTGCACATGCCTCAGTGTTTCATGTGGCACATATCAACCGCTCAGCTGCGCATTGCCGTGTTGCACATTGTCACTGTTTTTTACCATTGTAGTATGCCTAGGGCAGGAAGACAGACACCTTGGGCCATGAACTGGTCCCAGGTGGAGCTGCTACATCTGGTGGCTCTTGTCATGTCTGTGGAGGGGCTGCTGTTTGGCCAGGATGACCTCCATGAGCACAGGGCCCAGGTGTGGGCCTCCATTGCCCGCAGGCTTGTGCAACGCACAGGGATGCCACACACTGGGAAGCAGTGCAGGCATCATTATGGTGACCTGCAGAGGTGGGACTCAGAGAGGCTAGTGCAGCTGCGTCACCATGCATGCAGGGGTGCACTGCCAAGGCCAGGTAGGTGGTGTTCATCTGGCTCCTTATGTGGCATGTGCTGGGTGTGTGTGTTGAGGCCCTCATGGGGCACCCACATGGGTCTCAGGTGTCCTGCACACACGGCAGTGGCTGCACCTGTCCAGTGCTGCCATATCATTTGTGCCATGGGGGGGCACTTGGTGGGACTGTGTCTGCATGCAGGCCACTGGGGGCTTCACAGCTGGTTGCCACTGTCTGCTGCATGGACACAGGCAGGTGAGGGGGGCACTGTGGCAGTGCATCTTGCACAGTGGCAGTGGTGGCTCATGGTGCTGTCTGTTGTGTTTTGCAGGACCAGATGCCAGGCTGAGGGCCACGGACACTGTTGAGGTGCGGAGGAGGAGGATCATGGGTGCCAGGCCCGGTGCCCTTCCAGGGGCAGGTGAGCAATGCATTCTGCTACTTCTACATTTCAGTTGCTGTGGATTACAGCTGGGTGGGGTGTCATCCACATCCAGGCCCTCAGTGTGTGTTCTTTCTGTCATTGCTATAGGTCTCCAGGATTGCCATGCTGTGGCTGGGGGTGGTGCCCCTGTGGACGTGGACCAATGGATCCATGTGGCCATCCAGGTAGCCCTGCACCCACTGTCCAGGAGAGTACAGCACCTGTCAGCTGCCCTGCAGGGAGTCCTTCTGTGGCTCCCATTCCGTGGCTGTGCCAGGGTGTTTCATGGCAGGGCACGGCAGTGCTAGTGGCCCCCTGCCTCTTACTGGGGCCGTCCCTTGTATATAGTTCTTGTACATAGCCCACTGTTACTGTCCCCTTCCTGTTCTCCTTCCCATCCCTGCAATTCCCTTTCCCCTTTTGGTGTTGTTCTTGTTGTTGGTTCTACTTTCCCACTGTACAGTTTTTATCTGATTTTACACTTTTATAAACATGTCGTTGTCAGCACTTGTGTCCGTAGGTTTCATTGTTCCAGCTATGTGGTTGCTCCCTCATGCCCTGCTGGCGCTTGCTCCACTTGCTCTGAATAGTTCCCCTGTGTGACTCAGGGCATCCAGCATGCCCTGCCACATCTCAGGTTGCACCGGCGCATGTTAAGTTGCACTGTTGTGTTTCACAGCAATTCACGCTGTGGCTGCGCTTGGCGCATCCCACACTGCACATGCCTCTATGAATTGCTCTGTATGTGCTCAGTGCATCTGACTTGTGCCGGCGCATTTGTGATGTGCCCAGTCAACCTCTTTGTGAATCCTGCCTTACAAGTTTGAAATTAAACATGAACAGATTCGGGCCACAGAGCGTGCATCATTGACTGATAGGTAGACCACCTCTGAGGTGGTCTACCTATCAGGATTGTTGACATGATTTGCAGTAATATGGGTGCAGTTTGCATCAACAAAGTGACTTGTGTCACTTTACTTTGACACGTGCTGCTGCAAATCGTGAAAACTCTCCTAAAACTAGTATGACTGAAAATAGACCACATGAGTTTGTGCGCAATTGGGAGGATGCTGATGCAGTGTAGAATAGTCCCTAGCTCCAGCATCCACTTTTGAAAATCCTATCAATAACATTTACACACATTTCTGCTTATGTTTCATTTTTTTTCCATTTATCTTCCCACGCTTCTTTATTACTAAAGACAGATGATTGAAAATAGGATCCTTGTCCTTCAGAGTTCATCTTGCCCTGCTGTCTGTGTACTTATGATGCCATAATTCCATTTATGAATCACAGTTGGTTGCTATAGAAATGATTATGATGTCACAAGAAGGAGATTATTATATTATGTGTAGATAAACATTAGCAGCAGATGAAGTCCAAAGGGTGAGGATCCTATACAAATTACCTTAGTAATGGACAATAAAGGGGATGCTCTCCTGTAGGCACAGTGTCAGGGCTGCTGCTTGCAATTATGGTGACCCAGGTTTAAGAACAAACCAGAGGAGTCAGAAGCTTGAGCATCCCAACAGACATTTTCTTCCTCTGGGGTTGGGGGTAGACAGTAGGCTCACCATAAGAGCACGCACAAGTAATCCACAGAGAGTGAGGAGGTGAGGTGTGGTAGCTTGATATGGTGGGGGTGTGTGTGTGCAGACCATGTCCCTGTGTACACCCCTTGTGGGGGACACATTAATTCACCATCTGTTGGGTTGTTTAAAACAGGAAAATCCCATTGCTTGCCAAAATTATATTCTTGATGCTTGTAGGCACTTCACCACCAAAGATGATACAGTATCTTCTCCATGCTGGATTCAGATTCCAGAAGGGTTAGGATCCCACCATGGGTGCAAGCCATAGAGTCTTCTAGGAGGAAGAAAGTAAACTCTGGAAATGGCTGATAGTGGTGCTGGGGCGACAAACTGAAGGGGACATGGGTACAGATACTTAGGAGGAAAAACAATAGTGAAAAGGGGAAGATAAAAATAGAAAATATCAGAATTACAACTGCTTATGAATTCCAATGTTTTCTTAGAGGCATGATAGGCTGTGGGTCCACTGGCTAAAGTGGATTTCAAAGTGTCTGGGTGGTTTGTCAAGTGGTGTGCCTTTTAAATGCTGAAATAAATAAATGAACAAAATATGTGATACTGCAAGAGTGTCTTCTTAAGCCGAAATCTAATTTGTCTTGGTTCAGTGTTGGTCCCAGTCCTGCTCTTTGCCTTCACTGCTGTCTGTTTTCCTGCTGCTACATACTAATTGGACTCTGCTATTTGATGGCCCCAGTGCTACTGTAGAGTCAGCCTTTGTGGCTAATTCTCTTTGAAGCAGCTCCTTCCCAGAAAACAGAGTCTGGTTATAAAAGGTTTAAACATATTCTACAAATCTTTAGTGCCCACAGCATACTTTTTCCACAGATCTTTCATTTTATGTTGCTTACTGTTCAGATCCCAGATGGGAAATGGATAAATAGAAAATATTCTGTCCAACATTCTGATTACTTGCTGGAGCAGATAATGGATTATTCACACATCCCTGGTTAGTTCTGTCTCCTTTTTTAGTCCCCATCCTCTAGGGAGGGACTACTGCTGGTTCCTGGTCATAGCACATAAAATGTTGAGCCTGCTGACAGGTTCTGAATAGACTGCCACTGTTCTGCTGATATATCACACTGTAAAGGTAAGGTTAGCACCTGTGCAGGCACTGTGATCATAACCCCCACAAGCAAATAACAGCAGGTTATCATAAATGACAGCATTTTCCAGACAATTAGTTCTACAGATTCTTAATCTAAATGATATGTCAAATGTAGTTGCGCTGTTAAGAGCACCTGGGTGGAATTTGGGATAGCCTAGGTTCAAAATGTCCATCTGGTCTCATACGTTCCCCCACAAAACAAAGGCAACTATATTTCCCATTTTTTTTTATATTTCCCATGACTTATCTGGGCTAATTTTCATACAAAAAAATAATATATTTATTCTAAAATGTATTGTGATGTGAGTGATGCAATGAGGAAGGAAGGAAGGAAGGAAGGAAGGCATTTTCTGATTTTCAGCAAATATTTCACAGTTGGCATCAGCAGAGCACATTACACAGGATTACCCTCCAAACTATAAATATCTGGAGCTTCCCTTTTTTATTAGTGAAAACATTTTGCATGAAAACAAGCTACTTGCCTCTTAAATTTTACAGTACCTATTTCTGCTGCTTTTTCTACATTGAAGTCACAATTGTTTGCTTTGTAAAATCAGCATAATGTCCATGGCAACAGGATGTAACATCATAAGCAGAATATTATGACTCCACAACAGGCAAAATAGTAGGAACAGATGAAGTCTGATGAACAAAGAGCCTGAATTTTTGTAAATGTGTTGAGAAATAAAGAACGACATTTCTTGAAGATTCAATTTTTTGGGAATGTTATGAGATTTGAGCCCTACTGATTCAGGCTGTCAGTGTTTTGCAGAAAACTGAAAAAAAATGCTTCAAAGCTATTTTCCAGTTTCTTAGTATGGGAATATAACTGTTGTGAGCCCTGAATTGAAATCGAAGGTCCTGACTTCCCAGCTTAGTCACAATATTTTTCCTCTTTCTCAAAAAGTAAATTTTGCTTCTTGTTCCTAGAAATGGGCTAATACCTTGCAAGTAAAATCAAAGTACCAAAGGTACTGAAAGGCACCAGACAAAGTAATCTGCAGTTACAGAAGAGTCAGGAGAATCAGTCATTTTATTTCAAGTTATAGGACAGGTTGCATGTATTATACTTACGCCCTGGCATCTCAACTGCGATGAATATTTCAAACACAAATAAAACTTATAGTACGCCACTGAGTTTCAATCCTGTTATGATCATACTAATGAGCACATTCATTTCAGTCATTGTCATCACAAAGTATTTTCCCTTTATGGCTATGTGATCATAAAATGCTAACCTGACTCTGAATCATACCTCTGAACCTCCTGCCTCATAAATCAGGGACAACGCTTAAAAAAATCAGGAACAAAGGACCAAAATCAGGGACACTTCTTCAAAATTGGAGAAATATACTCAAGAAGCTGGTAGAATAAAGGGCTTAGTGTAAAATGCATTTTCAAAGGAAGAACAAGTCTATAACTTTAATGTTTGACATTATTTGGTGCTTATAATCCCCGTTATTTGGTCATGGAAACACAATTTTTAGGAGGGACAGAGTAAAATTTTCAGGCAAAATCAGGGACATCCCTGAAAATCAGGGACAGTTAAGAGGTATGCTCTGAATACCTGGCTGCCTTTATGTTTATACACATGGCCATCTCTTCAGTGTTTACCAACAGCATCGCACTCCCTGACTAAAAGATTGGCACTAAAATAACTTAATATTTTAGCATTCTGTGTGCATCAGTGCAGTTATCCAGTTTGGGAAGTTATGAAGCTGTTGCACTATAAGCTATATTTGGCATATCAAGCTCTGGGAATTTACCTGGGATTGTGAAAATATATTTTCTAACTGGACTTCCCATACCCTAAACAGGATTGCTTATGTTTCTCTTAACAGTACCATTTTTTTGAGTCATCGTCATGGATTTATTTCATTTAATGGTCTGCAAAGTTTTCCTCAATTTTCATGATTGCTAGAAAGCTAAATTAGTCTGTGCTCAAGAAGGTGGCATTATAACTAAGCCTCTTTAGAAAAGGAAGAAACTTATTAAAGCCACTGGTTTAACGGTGATTAAAAGTCAATATTGTACAATATATGGTTACCCCTTCTTGTTCAAGGATATCCATCCCACCTAAAAAAGCTATTGTACCACCGTTCACTGGTCATAGAATGCTGTTATACTATTCTGTGGTGCAACAGTTTTAATTAGAATGCATACATATGCCACCTGCTGTGTCACTTCCATTTCTTCCGGTAACCAGGAATGGACCACTAGACACAAGGTCTGTTCTCAGTGGCCACCCAGGAGCACTGAAGGTGTTAAGTGATTTGCTCAGGGTCACACAGTATGCAGTTGGATGTTGTGAGAATCGAACCCAGGTCTTCTGGATGTACTAAGCTCATTCCAAGCTCGTTACTCTAACTACTAGGCTATGCTGCTTATGTAAAAGGCTGTTTTCTCCACACACAAAAAACCCAGACATTCTCCTAACATGAAAACGTCTATTGTTTCATCATTTAAAAAAACAGAAACCCACTACACAGTCAGATGTTTTTTCTTACAGCTGCGTGAGAGTAGGTGTCTGCTTTTTTTTTTTTTTTTTAATAATTACTAATTAAGCCAGAGATTTTTTTTATTTTGTGTTTCAAATTGTAGATTATGCTAAAAAACATATGGGCAACCATACACATCTCAGTTGTGCTTCCATCTTCGTGTTCTTATGACATAAGGAATGTTTTGCACTTCCTACAAAGCTACTTGTCAACAGCTTTGTTTTGCATGGTTGTCCATGCGTTATTCTGTATGTAATATTATCACAAACTGTAGCTCACTACCAACTCTGAACCTAATGTAAAACACATGTTTTAAGTTTCTAGGTTGCTAATAAATTACCATGAGTTAGAAACATAGAAAGTGATGGCAGAAAGAGACCTTTTGGTCCATCTAGTCTTCCCTGTAGCCTTCCCTAATTTACCTCAACTCCCTACTGCCTATTTTGTAGGAAGGCTTCCCTGTGCCTACCCCATGCATTTTTTAATTCACCCACTGTCTTGGCCCCACCACTCCTAGGAGCAGGCTATTCCAAAGAAAACTTCCTGATATTGGTGGAGAACATGCCCCCTTTTAGTCTTAGATCATGCCCCCTAGTTCTATTGTCTTTTTGAAGTGAAAATGTTCCTGTGCTTGCACCACATTTACTCCTTTTGTGTATTTGAAAGTTTCGATCATGTCTTCCTTCTCTGCTCTAATGAATACATGTTTAATTCCCTCAGTCTTTCCTTGAAAGGCATGCCATGCAATCCCTGCACCATTTGTGTCACTGTTCTCTGCACTGTCTCTAATCTGTTGATGTCCTTTTTGAGGTGGGGCCTCCACAACTGGATGCAGTACTCCAGGTGTGGCCTGACCAGAGCTCTGTAGAATGGCAGGACCATCTCTTTTTATGGCTGTGAGTGGAGCCTACAGCCATTTGGGGATTGATCTGTTGCCTTAAAATGGCTGATCGTAGCACCTTCCATTGGACTTTTGGAAGTATCCTTCAGAAAGTCCAATGGAGCTTGTAACACTCTGTCACAATCGGCCACTACAGAGTAACAGCTGCACTATTTTGTCTGTTACTTCTGTATTCTGGGACAAGAACTGCACATGCATGCCTCACATGCATGTGCAGTTCTGCTGGTGCCACCATATTGTGAATGGTAGAATGCCACTCACCACAACTATGCATGCGCAAATGCCGCGCATGCGCAATTGCATCACCATCACCATCTTGAGAATGGCATTCCTCCTGCACCCTGCCACTGCTCCTGTCCTCCCCTCTCCCTCCAGTCCCTCCCAGCACCGGCAGAAAATAAAACTCTCTTGCTCCCTCCCACTGCTGCTGTCCTCCCCACTCCCTCCATTCCCCATCCCCATGCTGACATCAGGGTGTCCAATCCATGTGTCAGCATCATGTACCCCCCCAACTCATGTGGTACACTGGGAGCCCACCCCAATGTGCTTAAAATAGGTTTTTTTTTGCTTGTGCCATTGGGGTGCCCAATCCCCATTTCAGCATCATGTACCCACCAACTCATGCGGCACACTGGGAGCTCACCCCAGTGTGCCCAAATTTATGTTTTTTCCTTTTTTTTCTCTTCACTGACATCAGGGTGCCTAATCCCCATGTTGGCATCATGTACGCCCTAACTCATGTGGCACATGGGGAGCCCACCCCAGTGTGCCCAAATTTATGCTTGTTTTCTTTTATTTTCCTGTAAATAACGAAAACCTTCCCCAACATCTTTTTTTTTAAACCTGTAAAAAAGAAGATGGTCCCTCGTCATCACCCCAGTCCCCTTCCCTATCCCCACCCTCCCACTGAGCACCCAACTCCCACACACCAACTTACTCCCATGCTTACCTCCAGTGGTCAGCGCTGTTATCGCCTCTGGACCAGGACACGTCTGCACTCTTCAAAGTCAAACCGCAAACAAAAAATCAAAGGTAAGAATGGTATAATGGCAATCAATGGGTTTTTCAATGTATGTTGATATAGCTGCCATTTTTAGGAATTTTGGCCCAACATTTTCAACACGGGGTTCTTCAGAGCCCACCTCATGATCACTGCTACTGACATTTCATTACTAAGTCAAGAAAGGTGATTTTGTGATAACTGCATGGAATCACCTTTTAGGACTGATTAATGAAACAACAGTGCCACTGTTCATGACGTGGGGTCTCAAAAAGCCCATGTCGCAAATTTGGTGAAAAAATTCCAAAAAATGACTGCGTTTCTATGCACACTCATAACTTCACCAATTTTTAATATTTTCACTCCAGGTTTTCAACATTGCCATGTTTGCACACCTCCTTATTAACAGTATAGCTGTCATTTTTCACATCCTGCCCAAAATGTGTTTCACACCTGTAGCACAGAATGGTGTGGTCACTCTGTGAAATCACCTTTCAGGACAAGTGAATGAAATGGCAGTGGCGCTCTTCATGAGGTGGGGTCCCAAAAAGGCCATGTTGAAAATAATGTGACACAATGACAGAAAATATCCAAGTTACACCTGAGCATTCAAAACTTTCTATGCACATGTGTAACTGGTCATCTGGCAGCTCGCCACAGCCATATCAGCTCTAGCTAGAGTTTGTTCCTTCTTGTGATTCCTCTTCCAATGCATCCCAGTATTCCATTCAGAGCCAGATTAAGGCAACCTGGGACCCTAGGCCCAGGTGAAATCTGAGGCCCCCCTCACCGCACCAGTGCCCCTTCACTGTGGTCACACTCCTTGGTGTTACCAAAATTTTTAAAACATATCTTCTTATTGTTCCTAAAAAAGTGGCCTAATACCTAAATAACCTAACTAAAATGCTTCACAATGAATTAAACTAATAATACCAGAATGAAAAAAGCATTGGTCCTAGTTTTGATCATTTAGAAAAAATAATTTTCTAATTGGACTGGTACACATATTTGTTGGGGTATGAAATGTCTTGATTTGCGCTTCTGAACCCTCCCCCACCCACCCAACAGATGCATGTGCACCCGCAGTATGGGTGTTACCATTTTGTCTTGTCAGGTAGTATGAACCAGGATTTGGGAGTTTTATTTGATATGGTAGGGCCCATCTCTGAAAAAGCATATATTCTTATTGTTCTCTGGGTGGTGCAGGAGTTAAACTGGTGGTTTACTAAAGGAGTTATGATGAATTATAGAGATTACGTTGCAAACTGAGTGACTGTTAGAAGAAATAATTTCAGGGATCAAACATTTATGTTATTGATAATAAGCCAAGATCAAATAACAGCAAGATTTATTGATGGGATGCTGGAAATATATCCCGTGCTTTACCCACCATGAAAACAAAACTACATCAGCACCAGAACTTCAAAATGAGCGGGATGAGGGAATAAAAAAAATTACAATTTTCTAACAGTACAATTGAAACGCAATGTAGATTTCTTGATTTTAGGAGTAAGATTAAAAAGTTCCTGACACAGATGAGACAACTTTGGAAAGGAGATTGTGATGCAATATGTATATGGCCTCCGTGAAGGGAATAGTATGAACTTCTAGACTAGGGTGCTTCACTTAGTGAGTGACGGGCCATCTCCTGGATCCTCCTCTATAAATACAGAGCAGAAGTACCTGTTTACAGTTTCTATACTCTGTAACGTATTCTCAAGGTTTTGATTTTAAAACATTGTATTCCTCTTGTATTAATTGAACATTATTTAACCAATATTATTTATGTGCCGGTATTGTATGTATTTTACCTGCCTTGTATCTGTATATGTTCCTGATATATGTTCTCGGGACCTCCTTGTGAATAAGCCTGCTCAATGGAGTTATTCCTGCAATAAACTTGAAACTTGAATTAGTCTACAGAATAGGGATCTTGTTTTCATGCAACTGTTTTCAGTCATAAAGGAACTGAGAATTAATTATGGAAACTATATGAAGCAATAAAGAAAATGGGATGGAGCTGAATATAAATCTTACTTAATGTTCTCAGGGGTTCTTTAAATATAAAACATACATATTGGATTGCACTGTTAAGCTTTTATATTTAAGAGTAAGCACTTATGTGGCAGATTCTAAGTGGGAGGGAGCGACAAAGCAAAGGAAATGGGCATGTTCACACCTTACAGGTTAGCCTGGCCATGGGCCCCCAAAGTGATTAATTGCACTTAACACCTAATTAGTTAGGTGAGAATCATGTCACAGTTCAGTCCCTGCCTTGCTCAGGATACCTAGCAGTTGAATCCTTTACAGAAAATTCATCTCAGGTAGAAGAAAATGTAGTAAATATATGTTGGAGATTGCTGTAAGCCCCCTGGCAGGCAGGGCCCCAAGGCACATGCCTATATTGCCTATGCCTTAATCCAGTCCTAATTCCAATTGGCCCCAAATGTTGCCTTCTCACACTGTTTTCCTACCTATAAGTCATCTGAGATCATGATTCCCAGATCATGCCGCTGGTGTGAGGCAGCTAGCTTTTCCCCACTCAGGAAGTATGTATTTTTTTGATTATCTCTACCCACATGCATGATTTTGCACTTTTTGTCATTGAATCTCAACAGCCATGCTCCAGACCACTCAAGTTTCCTTAGGTCCGATTCCAACTTTCCCATTCTGTCTGTGGAGTTCACCCTGCTGCATATCTTAGTGCCGTCAGCAAATAGACACACCTTCCCTTCTAGCCCTTCTGCGCTGTCAGCTATAAAAATGTGGAAGAGCAGTATCCCCAGCACTGAGCCCTGGGGAACTTGCTGGTCACCCTTTCTTCTGGTGACACTGCTCCATTTACCTGAACCCTCTTAGTTCTACCTTTTAGCCAGTTTTTTACCCAGTTAACCACTTCCTGTCCTACCCCAGCATGGTCTAACTTCTTTATTAGCCTTCTATGTGGAATCAAGTTGAAGGCCTTGCTAAAGTCCAGGTAGATCAGGTCCACCCCTCCACCCCCCCCGTCTACTTCCTTGGTAACTCAGTCAAAGAATTTGACCAGATTGGTTTGACATGACCTGCCATCATGAAACCATGCTGCTTGGGGTCCTGCCACCCATTGGCTTCAAGCAATGCTATTATCCTCTGTTTGAGCAATGTCTCAATCAGTTTTCCCACTATAGATGTGAGACCTACTGAGCGGTAGTTTCCTGCCTCTTCTTTGCTGCTTGATTTGTGGAGTGGGACCACCGTTGCCCTTTTACAGTCTCTGGGTACCACTCCGTTTGCCAAGGAGCTGGTGAATAGTTTTCCCAGTGGGGCCCCCAGTTTCTTCACCAGCTCCTTCAAGGTTCTTGGATGTATCTCATCCGTTCCCATGGCCTTGCCTACTTGTAGCTTGTTTAGCACTTTCAGTACTTGGGCCTCCGTGAAGGGAATAGTATGAACTTCTGGACTAGGGGTGCTTCACTTATTGAGTGCCGGGCCATCTCCTGGATCCTCCTCTATAAATACAGAGCAGAAATACCTGTTTAGTATATCTGCTTTTTCATGGTCTTCTTCTACCACTTTCCCTTCTCCGGTGGTAATCCTCACTATACCTTCCTTTGTCTTTCTTCTTTCCCTGAGGTACAGTATCTAAAGAAGTCCTTGTCTCCTCTCTTGGCATCCTCTGCTGTCTTCGCATCCATCTGGGCATTGGCCTTTCTTATCCCTTTGCTTGCCTCCTTTATTTATTTATATGTATCCCAGTCTTTTTCATTTTTGGTATCTTGATAAGTCCTGTATGCTTTCTTTTTTTTTCCTTTGCCATGGTAGCTACCTCTTTGGAGAACTAGAAAGGATTTATTTTCCATTTTGCCTTCCAGATCCTTCTGGAGCATTGTTCTGTGGCTGTCTAGACTGCTCTCTTGAGTCTCTCCCGCATGACTTCTACTGCCCCTTCCTCATCTGCAATTAAGTTCTCCTTTAGGCTGACTCTCATTTTATTGAAATCAGCATTTTTAAGATCTAGAAACTTAATTTTTGTGTGGTACATGTCCTCTGATGTGTTGACTTGAAAGTGACCATACAGTGATCACTGTTTCCCATATTTTAGCCTACATCGATATCCTTGACCCTCTAATTGTTTGTGAGAACCAGGTCTAGAATGGCCTCACCTCTTGTTGGGGTTTTAACAAGCTTACATAGTCCTGCTCCCTGCAGAACCAATAAGAAGTCCCTGCTTCTTCTTGTTGCCGCTGTCTGTGTGTTCCAATTTATATCTGGGAGATTAAAATCCCCAACCAAAATTTTATCACCTCTCTCAGTCATTCGGTATATTTCTTCAATTAAGTTCTTGTCCCTTTTTTCATCTTGATTTGGGGGCCTGTACATGATGTCAGTTTTGATGGATTCCCCCTTGCCTACCTCGACTGTTAGCCATAATGATTCTGTGTCCCCAGAGGACTCCTGAACCTCAGTGGTTTTTATCTGTTCTTGTATATAAATAGCAACACCCCCTTCTTTCCCTTCCTGTCCCTTCGGGATAGGTTGTACCCTGGTCTGGCTATGTTCCAACAATGGTTTCCTGTGAACCAGGTTTCGGTCACAACCACCCAGTCTAATCTTTCCACCTCCATGATGGCGACGAGATCAGGAAGTTTGTTTGCTAGGCTTCTAGCATTGGTGACCATCGCCTTCTAGGAACGTGCCCCTTTTTTTTGTATGAGGGGCACCCCCTTCTTGGATTGCTCTGCTTTACCATTTCTACCTGAGAGATTGTGCACGCTGCCAGTTTTATGGGGAGTGTTGACTGACACATCAGCGGTTAATGTGTGTGCCTCCCTCCTTCCCCTCCCTGAGGTTGTATGTATGTCCATGGTCTTTTGGAGAGTGGGCACTTGCACACCAACAGTCTGGGAGTGTGCAGTCCCCATCTCCCCTTTGTTCAGTTTAAATGATCCATGTAAACTTCAGATTTTTGCCCAAGTGTCCATATGCCTTGCCTACTCAGGTGCAGGCCATCGTACTTAAACAGCCTTCTCTCCCAGAAGTTCTTCATGTTTCCTATGAAGTGGAATCCTTTTTGTTGGCACCATTCACGCAGCCATGAGTTGAACTCGCTAACTTCATCCTGTCTGACTTGTTTGGTGCTTGCCTCTTTTCCCCAACAGGTAGAACTTCTGAGAAGGCTGGACAAAAGGGAAGTCAGTTCTGCGAGTTCTTCAGAATGTTTTTTGCCCTCCTCCACCATGTGATCAGACAAGTCATTTATCCCGAGGTGGATTGTGATGTGCATTTTAGCCCGTTTTCTGTACTATTTGTTTTTTGCAGTTAGTATCTGTCATTGCAGAAGCCTCTGAGAGACACTTAGCCACAATGTCCTTTACATCGCAGTTGGTTAGGTGGGTTCTGCACTGCAGATCATGGAATCCCCAGTTATGAGCAGTTTCTCCTTGTTAGTGTCCTTATAGGCAGTATTTGTGTTGTGTTTTACTAGCGTTTCAGGTTGCTGGTGTTTTGCATCTCTAATCATTGCATCTGAGACTAGTTCCAGAGGTGTAAAACTATTACTGGTCGGGGTGGCCAAGTTATGCCCTGGGACAGGACTTCACTTTCTGGCCCTTCTGCTGTGCCTCTTCCTTCTTACTACCTGCCAGTTCCAGTGCTCCCAGATCAGGCAAAGCATTTTCCTGTAGTGCACCCTAACTTTCTCTGTATTTTCTCTGTAAAACTGGGATGAGATTTCTGTAGATTTTCCTATATGCACAAATCAATGTAAGTCGCAATTGGTGTCATTGTGCCAGTCAATAAAATCACTAGGACAAATGTTCAGGCTATTTTATGTGTTCTTATTTATTTTAAATATAAAAAATCACCTACAACGTATCACATAACTGCTCTACAACTATAAGAACTTTATATGTAACAATATAATACCATCTTGAGGTTCTGGGGAAATGCTGGAACCTATAAAGCTCAGTTCTCAAGGTTTACATGTCTCCAGAACCTCCTGAAGGTATTATAACCTTGTAATAATACAGTCCCTTATACAGCATTCTATTTATAGTATGAAATGCCTTAACCATACATTTTGTGTTCTGTTCACAATGCATGAAAGGGGCATAGGGATGCACAAAATGCGCATACCCACCCTCGCCCCTGCAGCCCACAGACAGGTGCGTCCATACCGGCATTCACCAATGCCGATCACCTATCCATGGCTCCTCCCTCAATGCACAGGACTCTGCAGGGTGGCTGGGGGAGGAGTCATCCCAGGCAGACATACAATGGGATGCCCCCTGGGACCCATAGTGGATCCCACACGTAGGGTGGCATGGGTCTGGGGCTGTGCATGCTGATAGCACCTACCCAGACCAGTGCAGCACCTCCAATCCCAGTGCTGCCTCACATAAGCTTTCTGGGTGCTCACCCATCAACTGCCCCTGCCACCTCCTGCTGCCCAGCAGTCAGGAGCAACACAGTGTGCTCTGTCCTGGTCCCTGGTGACCGAGCACCTGTGTTCATGGGGGCATGCTGTGGATTATGGCAGGGTCTCCCTAATGTACCCTGCATCACCCTCCTCTTGCCCATGCAGCCAGCTAGGCGGGTTAGTGAATACACAGTGCTGGCACTCCCACGGAACGTCCCCATTGTGGAGCTGTCTGCAGACATGGGGGATTGGGTGCAGTGGGTCTGCATATGCCCCCTTCATGCATGCCATGCAGGGGGCACAGGGGGTGTGGAGTAGCTACTCACCTCAGATACGTGTGCATAGGCACTCCACACCAGTCGTGCATTGGGCCTACAGCTCTGTGTACCTGTAGTGCTCCATTAATAAACATTGTTTCAGTGTATTGTTGTGTTTTTCATTAGCACGCTTAAGCATCCCCCTACACACACAGCTTTGTGCACCAAACTCTGAGGTAAAAACAAATATTCCCTTTTTTTTTCATTTATTTTACTAACCTTAGGCCAGACCAGGGTCTATGGGTCCCTTCTGATCTCACACATATATTCATAACTCCTGTTTATCTTGATGAGAACCCCATACCTTTCCTAGGCTCACAATTAAATAGAAACATTGTCTAATTTTTTCAAATAACCTCAACCTCTAGGCTAGTCAGAAGAAGTGCTGCCTTAGTGATCTTTTTAAAAACACAACTCTGCTCTGTGCAGCAAACTGGCCAAGTAGCACTTAAGCACTCTTTGTGTGCCCATCACCCTTTAAAGCCCACCATCATCGAGCCTCTTTTGTCTGGCTTGTTTTTTGCACTTCATGTGTTTAAAATAGACAAATTTGCAAGACAGAAGGTTTGTTTGCCTTGGTGGTTCAAGGCACTGCTTCCCTCAAGCAACACTTAAGCACTTTTTCTTGCACCCCCCTCCCCAAAGCATAACACCATCAAGTGGTCAGTCTTTTACCTGACTCATTTTGCACTTAAAATAAGTTTAAAATAGACTAACCTGAGGCTGCCCACAAGAAGGCTTGTTTACCTTCAGTGGCTTAGGCTCTGCTAGTCCAGAACAGTGGCATTTGAGATACAGCTCAGCTGACTCAATGGTGTTGCTGTTTTGAGTGGGGCCACATGGCAGGTGTTTGGATCATGCAGCAGCTCACTGGTTCCTGATCAGAAGATCTGAATTAATCCTCAAAAAGATGCACTGCCAGCATATTACCTTACTACCCCAGAGAAACACAGGCTGCAAATGGACCAACAGAATTGCTTAGTTTAGCAAACTGAGCACCAATTGGAGGGCTTTGCTGGATCTTGGCAGCCATGAGATTCATAGTGGGCATTTTCCCATAGTGTATGTCCATTTCCCCTGATATTATAAAAATAAAAGATTTCCTTCCCGTATCCCATTTTTGTAGTACAAATCCCTTAAAATACAGGATTCCCTGTAGATCTGGGAGCACTGCAGTCCCTTGACCTTGTGTCCTGTCTGGGTCCATGACTGACATTTTGTGCCTGGAGGAGCGGAGGCTGAGGTGGCTTAATGTGGAGTGCCATGCACTGTAGGTTGTAGATTATGGCCCAGTCATACTGCAGCTGGGACCTGAGGTCTGTGATGACCCAGCATGCATGAAAGGGACCCCACTGTCGGTGATGAGTTCTAACATAGAGAGCCCTGCAATTTTCGCAGCTGGCTATGTTCATCTTGGTGTATGGGAGGAAGAAAGACAAGGATTTTTGTTTTATTTTTTTTTTTGTTTTTATTTAACTCATTTGCTCCCAGTGGCCATTTTGGGCTGGATCTAGCAATGGATGGTTCTGATGCTATATGGTGTCTAAGGGAACAAATGTGTTAATTTGTACCTCTCCCTGTTTTCATGCAGGAATTGTGGATGAAAAGGCAAGAAGGAGACAAGTGTAGTTCCTGTGTAATTTAGTCAGGCAGTGTGGATGAAAAGGAAAGGATGGCACTGTGTCATAGAAGCTATACAACTTGATTGGAGGCTTGGAGGAAAGGAAAGTCCAGTGTAGTTCGGAAACAAAGAGGGTTTTTTTTTTGTTTTTGTTTAATTAAAATTCCATCGTTTGATTATAAGAAACTCAGCAATAAAACTTAAGAGTTAAAAGCCTTCCCATCATTTTATCATTAGCTGCATAAAAAATAAAACTGTGCCTAGCAAAACAATAAAATTACACTCTTGACTACCTGTGGGAGTTGCATTATTGCATAGGAAATATACAAGACACTCTCTACAAAGAAATGGGATCATTTGTTGGTTTAAAATTTGATGCAAAATAAAAAGTCTCAAATGGGCTCATATAATTTCCTTTATGCGGTCATATCAGAGAAATTGATTGGACAGTTTGTGTTAAAACAATCATTCTCTTTATTTAAGACAGCAGTGTCATTTTAAGAACTTGGATTTATTACACAGGAAAACTGGCAAATCATCAATCATGTTTACAAAGGTCAGTTGTGACTGGTGGTGTGCAAAGTTGGAAAACTTCACTTTGCAAATTAATTCACAAATTTGCTGCATTTTACAAAGCTAAACCATTTTTCGAAGTTCCAATTCACAGTATAGGAATAGCTTTATGAACTGTGAATTTGGTAATTTCACATGCCGAGTGGGGCCTACAGTCAAAGTTCATTATGTGCCACGGGGCTGGAGGTCACACTGTACACAAATGAGCTGTGTGATAAGTGGAGGTTGTGTTGAGTGCAGTCTTATGAACAGAGAGTTTGCAAGAAGTCTATCCCTGCTACTCTGAGCAAATATACTTTCAAAATCAATCCAAAAGTGGAGAATTTTTAAACCAAATCACTCACAAAAAAGATCTAGAGGCCAGTGTGCAGCTAGATTAGTGTTCTTTGTTTCTGGTTTGGCTGATTTTATTTAGTTTAAAGTAGTGGTTTTGTTTTGCCTAGTGAAGCACTGCTGTGTGGTGGAGGGGATCTGTTTCAACAAGCAAGTCAGCCTATAAAGATTAACAACCTTGATCTTCTTTTTATGTTGGCTTGCGCACTTGCCCATAAACAACATCTTGAGAATACATTTGAGAACACGGCCGCTGTTATGTGGAATGCGGGCACATCAGCAGGTGCATATCCTCATTCCCCAATCAGCCTGCATGCCGCGCCCACACTACGTAAATATAATGGGTGAGCACATCTAAGCAAAGGTCCACTGCAATCTAAGCAAAGCTCATCACGCCTGCGGTCCTTTGCTTGCCGTGCTCACCACCATTATGAGCATAGTTGGCGAGCGGCTCAGGCCTGCCGACATCGGAGGTGCCCAATCCCCTGTCGGTAACCCCACCACTGTGTTAGTGTGCCAACAGAGGCCCACTCCTGTCAGCATACCCCCAATGTTGAGTGGCGGGTGCCCAGTCCCCTCGGCTCTGCCCCCACTTTCTTTGTTTGCAGATGGGGGTGCCCAATCCCCGTCGGCATTACTCCCCCCCCGTGTTGTGTGCCAACGAGGGTGCCCAATCCTCCATCAGCTACTGACCCCCTCCAAAACAAAACAGTTAGGTGGCACGCTGGGAGCCCACCCCAGTGTGCCAAATGCCCTGCCACACAAAACTGTCCAGTGATGGTTTTCCTTTTTTTTCCTGTAAAGCGAAAACCGTCCCTCATAGTCTTGATGTCCCCTCCCCACCGCACCCACCCTCGCGCACCTGCCTCCCTCACCCCATCACCCCATACTTACCTCCGGAGTCTGGTGAGACAATCTTCCATGGACCGAGAACACGTCTGCACTCTTCAAAGCCGACTGTGAACTGAGGAAATGCCGGTAAGCTATATAATGGAGTGAATAGGGTTTTTTCAACTTTGCTGCATATCTCAGGCATTTCTTGGAATTCTGGCACCAAATTTTCAACATGGGGTTTTTGGGGACCCTCCTCATGAATTATATCACTGTCATGGCGTTAATCGGCCGCGAAAGGTGATTTCTCAGTCACTGCGCAAAATCACCTTTCAGGACCCATTAATGAAATGACAGTGCCAGTGTGCATGAGGTGCCCTCTCAAAAAGCCTATGTTCCAAATTTGGTGGGAAAAATCCAACAAATGCCTGTTTTACAAGCGTGCGTTGTGCAGTTGCTATGCAGGCTTGTAACTTCACGCATTCGCAATATTTTAATGCCGGATTTTCAGCATTGGCATTTTTGTATACCTCCTTGTGAACAGTACAGCTGTCATTTTCCACATCCTGCCCGAAATGTGTTTCCGCACTTCCAGCGCACAATAGCGCAGTCACTGTGGGAAATCAGTGTTTGGGCCAGATTATGAAAATGACAGTGAGCAGAAGTCCTAAAATGCCTATGTTGAAAATTTGGTGCTGATACTCCATAAAACAACTATGTTACGAGCGTGCATTGGCAGATTGCACGCTCATACCGTCATGCATTTGTGATATTTTCACTCTGGATTTTCACCATTGCCATTTTTCCACACTTCTTGATGAACAGTATAGCCGTCATTTCACATATCCTGCCCAAAATGTGTTTTCGCACTTCCTACGCCAGAATAAAGCGTGGTCGCTGTCACGAAATCGCTTCTTCAAACACTTTGAGGAAAATGATATGACACTGTACATAAGCAGATGTGCTAAAATGCCTATGTTGAAAATTTGGTACCGAACGCCCATAAAATGGCAGTGTTGCAAGCGTGCACTGCATATTTCCTACACACCCATGTAACTCCGCAAATTTCGTATATTTGTATGCCACATTTTCAACACTGGCATTTTTTTACACCTCCTTATGAACTGTGCAGCTGTCATTTTTCACATCCTGCCCAGCACGTTTAACCGCACTGCATTACCAAACACCCAAAGCGACACCCTAATGCCTGTCACCCTCTGCGGGTTGGGGGTGGGTTGGCATCAGTTCAATACTTCACTGCCATTCCTATGATGCATCTCTATAACTCCTGCACTGCCAATGCCATCAAGCCAACATTCGGCATTGACAAATGCTTGTTTAATGTAGGTACTACTCTGTATGCAGCAGATACTGTATCTCATACTTGTTTTCCACAGAAAGATGAACAAAGAGGATGATTTGATACCTTTTATTGGACCAGCAAGAGATTTGCAAAACACAGGCTTTCAAGCTGCACTCCACTTCTTTTGGCATGGCAGTTTTTGGTTTTTTTTTTTAAACCAAAAAAGTTAAATACATTGCGTAGAACTGATAAATAAACTGTAATACATGGGTCGGACAGTTCTGCTGATAAGGAAAGGTTACACTTTATTTTAAGTTCTGATTTCAATGTAACTAATTATTAATTACATGCAACACAGTAATTACCCTGTAGTTATCTGTTTGTTTCATGCAACTACATTACAATTGTAAAGAAGTAAATAACTGGATATGTGCAGATGTAGAAAAAGATTAGAGATGTAGATTTGTCTCCATGGATGGAATGTGACAGCAGGAGGCCTATAAATTATTAAAAATGCTTATGTTCTAAAGACAGGCTGTGTTTTCCTCAGTCCTTCTTGTTAATGATTTTTTGTCTGTGGTCCATAAGTTTTCATTGTATTTCAGTAGTACAGTTTGGTATAAATAAAGGAAGTAAAATGTATTTTTAATGGTGCTCTTCCCTCAAGGCCAAGGGCACCTTACAATTAGAGATGTTGCAAAGTTTTATTTCGCCCGCGAAGTTCCTGTGAAGTAATCAACTTCACCCCATGAAAATGTTCACAAATTTGGCTTCTGGTTACGAAAATTCACCAGAACTTCATTGGTAAACTTTGAAGTTAACTTTGATTTTTGTTAGTAACTTCGAAATTAATGAAAAACATGGTCTGCCACATGATTCACTTACCGCAGGTCACATGGGGGACTCCAGGCATGCAGAAAGTGAATGTTTCAATTTCATTTCTGCAGTTAGAGCTGGTTCAGACTAGATCTAGTTTTTGAGACTGAGAGTGTGAGATGGACATAGCAATGCTAGGTGAGATCTATATTTTCTAGTGTTTTTTACACAAAAGACACATTTAGTTTAATAGTTTATCTTTACTTTTGTTTTCTGAGAACTTTTGTTAGTGCATAATCTCTATTGTTTTGTCAGTTTAGGTGTGTGTGTGTGTCTCTCTCTCTCTTTTTCTTTATTTTATTGACCTTTTTTTGTTTGCTTGTTTTGTTTTTTTGGCATAAAGCCTTTTTTTTCAAAATAATGAATGGCCAGGAGGAAGCAAGCCAGAAGAAGGGTGGGGCAGGTATTTGCATTAGCTGGCGTGCTTTCCAAAGAGGCAATGATGCCCCCCCCCACCCACAGCAGAGGATGGGAGTTCCACTGCTCCCCTGAAGCAGCAGCAGAAGCAGTAGCGGCAGGACCCAGTAGCTGCCACCCCCCAGCTGGAGCCTGTGGTGTCTGCCTGACCCACCGATCCTATGAGTGCCACCAACAGCAGCTCCACTACTGACACTGAGAATGAGGATATAGAGTGCCCCGCAGTAGCATTACCTGGTGCCCCCCCCCCTTTCTGTGGCACAGCATTCAGTACTTTGGGAGATTTTCTCCCTCAATCCTGCAGATGACACTGTTGTCATCTGTAAGATCTGTGGCTGGAGTGTGAGGTGGGAGAAGCAAGGTAGCCACCTGGGGACTGCCCGCCAGTGGACGCACCTCAAAATATGCCACTTGGCTGAGTGGAAAGAGAAGGAGCATGAGCTGGCAGCACATAGTGGTGGTGATGGTGGTGAAACTGTGGAGTCCAAAGGGGGGCAATGTGAGGTCAGTAGTCATGCTACTGTCAGTGCGACTCACTGCTCTACTCATCTTAGAGCATCCTAAGGTCAGCAGTCAGCAGCCCAATCACCCTCACTACCACCAATGAACTCCAGAGCACCCATCACACAGTCAGAATTGGCTGCCCTGTGGGATGGGGTGCGAGAGCTGTGGCAAGATTTTAATGAATTCCAGCAGGAAGTTTGAGATGGCATGGAGAAACCAATGTCCAGCCAGGACAAGGTGTTGAACTTCCTGCATGAGCTTTATGGTGGTGGGCCTGGCACTGTTACTGGCAGTGGTGGCAGTGTGGCACAGTAAATTTTCAATTTATGTTTACTAATTTAGTTTGTTTATTATGTACCCACTGTATTCAGAATCCCCCAAAAAGTCACAAAAAATAATAAAATATGATAAAAAAACAGTTATGTCTGGTTTCTCTTTATCATTTTTTTTCGTTCTGTGCAATATTTGTTTCGTAATGTTTTGTGTAACTGTTTTATGTTATGGGCACTATTTCATTCCATCCTTTCCATTATTCACTCCCTGAATTTTTTGCTCATGTAGACTTCTTCAGTCCCCTTGCCCTGATGACTGACACTGCCCCGTCCTGTTACTGTGTGTCCAATACACACGAATCACTTTACAGACATTGTTTTTGTTACTGATTCATGTGTACTCCTGCTATCCACAAATGCCAAGTGTTTGCCACATTAAATAAATTGTTTCCCAATGCTATGTGATGGTGTGTGACTGGCAGTTGTGTGCAACCACCAACCACCCAAAGAACTGCAAAGCCATAACACAAACATAAGCTATTCTCCTGAGAAGTTCAACATAAATCTGCTTTAAGCACTTAACATGTTTACTGCATTTGCAAAAAATGTCGAGTTGTGTTCCCCGAGAGAAACTACTTCTCTTTTGTCAAATATTGTTGCCGCACACGCTGGCAAAGGTGGTGCAGACCACAGGTGAAACTTGCAAGAGAATTTAAACATAATTATGGTACTAAGCATTTTTTGCCCTGCAACCCCACTACCACTGCCAACACCTCTATGCCAGCCCATCAGACATACAAAGTTGTGTCCCCAGAGAAAAACTGCTTTTCTTCTGTTAAATACTGTTCCTGCACATGACAGAAATGGCGGTGAAAACCAGATTAGGAAACTGCAAGAGAACTTAAACATAATTATGATACTAAGCATTTTTGGGCCTGCCACCCACCACCAGCACCACTGTACCAGAAACGTCAAATTGTTCCCAGAGAGAAACTGCTTCCCTTCTATCAAATATTGTTGCTGCACACACCGGAGAAGGCAATGCAAACCACAGGTGAAACTTGCAAAAGAACTAAAACCTAATTATGGTACTTAGCATTATGGGGGCCTGCCACCCCCCCCCCACCAGCCACCACTAGCACTGTGCCAGAAATGTCAAGTTGTGTCCCCAGAGAGAAACTGCTTCTCTTCTGTCAAATATTGTTGCCGCACACACTGGAGAAGGTGGTGCAAAGCGCAGGTGAAACTTGCAAGAGAACTAAAACATAATTCTGGTACTAAGCAGTAGTGTGTAATCTGGACTTTTTTTTAATGCAGTAGTGGTCAGAGGGGCCATTCTCCCCACAGGCAGCTGGCTAATGGCCGTGGCTGTGGTGTCCACTACATTGTGTTGTTGATTGTCTGGCCACTGCAGTTGTGCCCTGCGTGCCTCACACTGGGCCCCACACATGGTCAGCTTGCACTGGGATGGTTCTGAATGTTCTGGAGCACAGGGAAGAGTGGCATGAACAGAACATTGAAAACATCCTGCTTGCTTTGCTACACAGGTATTTATTAATAGTGCTGTGCTATGGAATCATTGGGAACGGATGTGGGGCTAATCCAGGGACTCTCGTCTGTGTCCAGCTTAACTCCCTCCAATGTTTTATCCCCCCCTCACCCACCAAAATCAAAACAAATGGCAATACTGAGTAAAATGATTATTGTGTTGGTATGTCTTGTTTATTGTGCACCTTTGGATACATTGTAGTGATATGCGTTTTTTTGTTGTATGTTGTGATTAAAGATTAATACAATAGAGTCCCGTACATTGCAAAATAACTTGTGTTTTAATGTGAACATTTTTAAAACTCCGCTGAGCACTGATAACGTGAACTAAAAGGTAGTGGTGGCAGTTTTTCTTTTTTTTGTTGTTGCTTTATCATGATTTTAGACTAACGTAGAAATGTGAGTTCAAGTTTTAATCAAATGGTTGTTGAGCAGCAGACCAAGTGCACCTCAGCACATTTTTGCTGTAGTCTATACAGCATCTATGTTCCTGGAGTTGGAGCATTCATCAGGAGTCGGGACAGCTGTTTTCCTGGGTGCAGCAGGCAAGTGAGTGAAGGTTATATTACAGTAGCAAAGAAGGGTTAGTGCTACTAAAACCCACAGTAAACTTTAAATCTGTAAAGTCTCTCTCACATGTTTGCCTGACAACATAAAGTTGCTTTTTAAAATTGTATTATCAGGCTGCTGAAAATTAGATATTGCTTCTCAGCTGCCCTAGCCTGGGTAATTACAATCTAACAATGTGTAAAAGCAGGACCCCACTGAAAATGACACATTGCACCTCATCTGCTCTATCCAAGGTAAATATATAGTAAAACTGTATATAAGCAAAACCTGGTACAACAGCAATACCAGTGGCAAACATTCCACATTGACAAATGCTTGTCTTTATGATTCTGTTTTGTTTTCCTGCCATTATACTTTTCCCCAAGATGTGCTGCTGTTCCATAACTCCATCAGATTACCTCCCTCTGCCCTCACATATGTCACACCTACAGACAAACTATAAAATCAGTGAACACTACATCATTTTAATGCCAAATTTTCCAACAATAACATTGGCCACTGACACATCCACCACATGCAAACAGACTGAAAAACCTTGACTGTTAAGCCACCATAAGTGCCATTGCCAGCCATGCAGACCATACATCCTCCGGCAGTCAAGACAACACCATCTCCATCTCCTCCTCCTCCTCCTCCTCCTCCTCTGGCCTGCTTGTAACCTCCACATTCACCAATAACATAGGTTACAGCCACCTTTCATTGCATGCATCAAGACTGAGAAACCCCAACTCTCAAGCTAGTGTAAATGCCATTGCCAGCCTTGCAAACCTTGTATCCTCTAGCAATCAAGAAGCCACCTCCTTCTCCATCCTACTTCTGCCCTCCACATCCACCAACAGCATCTGCCTTCACCACATGCATCCAGACTCAGAAACACAAGCTGTTAAGCCAGCATAAATGCCGTTGTCAGGCAAACCTCCAGCTCGCCAGGCAAACAGCCCTCAAGCAGAACCTCCAGCCAGCCAACTCATCCAAGCAGAAAGACCTGAGGTCCAGCAAGGCCCACGTGTGTCTGCTATGTTTGTAAGCTACTTTCACTGTTGATCACACTCCTTATCCTGACTGTTGGTGGTGAGTCTATCCTTGCTCAGTGGGGCTGCCAGCTTGCTTGTAAGATATTAAAATGTGTTTCTTTCAGTCCTTCTGTCTCTGTCTCACTGTAGTTTTGACCATTGACAGGGATGATTGGCAAGTAGTGTTGTTCAGATAGTATCCTAGAAATTAGGATACCAACAGATACCTCCCATTTAGCCAGATAGTTGCTGTTGTAGGATAGTAGTACTATCTGACCATGGATCCTACCCTCTAGGATCCAGCTTGCATCCTAACTATCTGACCTAGGATCTCTGGATCTGACCTAGGATCCATCACTATCTGATCCCAGATCCTAACTATCTGACCTAGGATCCTTGGATCCTAACTAGGATCCATCGCTATCTGACCCTGGAATTTAACTATTTGACCTAATATCCCAGGACCCTAACTCAGATCCTTGAATCCTAACTAGGATACCTGGATCCTACTTAGGATCTATCTGACCCTGGATCCTACATCTGTCTTTGGTACGATTTCTAGAAGGATCCAAAGTGGATACCAGCACTATCTGACAGATAGTGTTAGGATCCACAAAAGCACTATCTGAGCAACACTACTGGCAAGCCAGTTGAAAAGCCAGACAGCAAGCAAGGCACCAACTTAAGTTGTCTCTTCCTCCACTATCCTTCTCTGTGGCACCATCATGTGGCACCACCCTCTACTCCTTGACAAGTTAAAGTCAGCGGGTCTCGCAGACTCTGCAGTGAGCTGGTTTGGCTCATACTTGTTAGGTAGATCTCAATCAGTTTGAATTGGAGACTCCCTTTTCTCTACCTCTCCACTTGCACTGGTGTCCCCCAAGGCTCTGTCCTTGGCCTGTTATTTATTTTCATTTTTATCAATGCTCTTCCCTCTGCCTGCTCATCTGCATCTATCCACGTGCATGCAGATGATATGGTCCTGTTTGCATCTGGGTCCTCCCCAGCTGAGTTAACAGCCAGGTTCCAACATGATTTGGGTGCTGTCCAGAAATGGTTCAGATCAAGCCAACTATTCCTTAATGCAAAAAAACAGACTCCATAACCTTTGGTGCTAGACAGAGGCTCTCCATGCTCCCATCCCTGCCCTCTTTCCACACCCTAGATAAGATCACAATTGACGACGTGTCCTCATTTAAGTGTCTTGGTATCTGGCTTGACCGCCACCTTGACTTTTCACAGCACATAGACGCTATTCACAAAAAACTCCACCCTAAACTCGACACGCTGTATAAAAACAAAAACTGTATCCCACTTCCTGCGAGCCATGAAATCATCTCTAAAATTATCCTCCCCATTTTTAGTAATGGTGACATTGTCTACGGTGCTGCCCCAAAGTCCACCCTTGCCAGACTGGACCTTCTCTTTCTCTCCTTCTTCCATTTTGCCTTGGATTGCCTGCCTCGCACTCACCACTGTTATTCATACTCTGTACTTTCCCTCCCAATCATGGAAAATCACTACCTAACCTACTGTGCCTCTTTTATCTCTAAATTCTTGCTGGCTTCTCCCTTCCCCCCACCTCAACTCTCTCCACTCCCCATCACCCTCCACCCTATACACCCTTCATAACTCAGGCTATCATTCCCTCATGCTTCCCTCTCATAGATCCCTTGCTTGTCAGGCTGCCTTCTCCTTCTGATTTCCTTAACTCCCTCTGCCAGAAGCTGGATGCTAGAACTGACCATCACAGGTCCCCAACATGGTCCATGACCAAGTCACCTCACCAACTGAACCCACCCAACCTGGGTTGCTTTCTTCTTGCTTGGTTGCTTCTGAGGCTGCTGCTGCACTGCACTGCACTGATCAAAGCCTATAAAGACCACCCACACCACTATCACCATTGTTGCTAAGTCTAGCTTGCTGCTGTGGGGGTCTGTGCTGGTTTTATTTTGCATGTTGAGCCTAGTAGAGTAAATAGGTAGCCTAGTCTTGAGTTAGCTTCTAACTCATCCTCTGCCCCTTCAGCCACCAAGGGAGATGGATCACTAAGAGAAGACCAACAAAAATATGCCGCCACAATACTGCTATCGAGAGTTCAGTGCTCACCGACTCCTCCAAGATGTAGTGTGCAGTCTGTCTACTGTGTGGTGGGAAAGACAGTGTTACACTTACAAGACTCATGTGCTCTTTCTTGGCTGGAGCTCATCCACATCACACGTGATTGTTCCACCGCTAATAGGTGGAGAGAGTGGACAACACAATACAGACACAGTCGAGTCTGGAGAGTACTTGCAGCATGAGCACACACAGGCTAGGTGGGCACTTATTGTGCAAATGATTAAACTAAATTTAATGCCATTCTGGCCGCACCATAAGAACAACCTGGGCACAAATATCAGGGAGGGACAACTGCTTTGGCACTACCTAAATGGCATTGCTGCTTGATGGTAGAAATGTACTCTTAGGTGCTAATGCAATGGTTTCCACTGCATTCTGGGGTACTGTATCTCCATGTTTCATGATGTGTCCTGATCATCATGTGGGTTAGTGTCCTTCATTGTCCCTCATTTTGAGTGTCAGATGTTGGGTTGGAGGTCAGGAGGTCATAAATGGCATGAGCATGTCATTAATAAAACCCTATCAGCTTAGCATGTGGTATAAGTGCTGAGACAGTCAGCATTAGTAGTTAAACTGTATGAGTCCAGTATGCATATGAACGCATATAAATACTGGAACATTTAAGCTTTAGACAAATATCTTAATTAGATTTTGAACAAGTTAGATTCTCTTTTATAAGCTCAATTTGTAAGCACATTGAGATAGAGTAGCATTTTATATTTTAATGTTAAATTAGCCATAGAAGACTCACACATAATACACAGCATTAGCTCAAAGGCACATTTTAACCACAGAGAGGTCATTAAAAGGAGTTCAGCCTTAAAAGTAAAAACAAGGCCTTTGTGAACTTCATGGTGGAAAAACAGGAAAAGACTGCTACTCAGAACAATGGTATAGAACCCAAATGTATATTTTACCTCATATTCAGCATATAATAATATGGGAACAGGGCTACTCTCATGCGATCCCTAGAATGTAAGCTGACACGGTTATAGGTTATTTCCTCAAAAGTCAGCAAACAAAGCTATCTAGTTTCGGGCAGATGGCAGGCATCTCACTTTAAGAAGTGTTTTCTATACCAAACGTGAAAGTTACCATGTGAGCTAATTATGAGGTCATGTATTATGCAGAGATGGTCTGTTTGTCCAAAACAATATATATATGGGCTAAGTTGTTATCAAAGTTGTCATGCAGTTGGATGCAATGATGCCTTGACGTTCCTTCTGCGCTGACGCTACCACCAATGTAAGGATAATTCATATACTATGTGGTAGTAGCCGAGGTGGCAGATTATCTCAAGGTACAGGTATAAATTGTATTGATATTTTGTATCTGTGTGTTTAACTATATAGTGGCTTAGGGAAAATCTAAGAATTCTAAATAGATGTCTGTGTTTGCGTTGTACAACCCTACAAAAATAAACTGGATTTTGGTCATCATTTTATAACTGTCTACAAGAACTGTTATTGCTAATTTTATAATTGCAAATAAATCCTCAGATATAAATTTTTAATAAAACACAATCCAATATCCATATCCCTAATTTTAGTGACAAAATGTGAGGTATGGTGCATGCATCCAAGACCCTACTCATCCCCAGGGCCACTGGGAAATTGTGGAATTTTTTAGCAGATTTTGCAGGGAATTTGTGGGACTATTTCTCCCAAATTGTGCCGGGATTTTGCGGAACTTTGCATGTATTTTTCGGGGATTTTGTGGGCTACTGGGCATACATTTTCCTTTTTTTTTTAGGTACAAGTATGGGTTTTCCATTTCAGTTGCTTTGGGATGCATGTTAAAGCCAGCCATCAAAAAGGTATACGTTTTTGTAAAAAAAACAAAACAAAAAAAAAACACACAGACACACACAAAAGGTATATGTTTTTATTAAAACACACACGACTGATCAAAAAAAAATACATTATAATAGTAGCATCATTGTCAAATCAGTACCCCCCACCACCACCACCAGTTCTAATAGTCTAAACAATAAACATTATTAGTATTCTACAGTAAAAGTATAGCACCACCACCATCACCACCACACCAGATCGTCAAGAAAGGATTTTTACATCATAGAATGAGCAGCAACTGTTATCTAACTAAGATCTTTAAAATTTCTTATTGTACTTCAACATAAGAAGTAGTCTAGTGTTGTCATCTGTCACACTCCGCCAATTGTCTTTTAAAAGGCCTGTGTACAGTGAAAAAGCCAGTTCAACATCTGCTGTGCTTACAGGAAGCCAGATTTACCTTTTTGCCACAGCAGCAAGATGTGGAAGTGTATCCCTTTGTGCTTCCCACCACTCAGCAATATTAAAATCGTCACTGGGTACTAACTGGGCAAAGTTCTGTACCCATGCCATTCAAAGTTTGAAACACCAGTCAGAGATGGTAGCGCCTGGGTGTGTCTTGTTTTGTCCTTGTCCAGTGTTGGCAGCTGCTTTGGATTAAAGATTCGGCAGCTTTGAATGTGTCGCCTGAGGGATGGATTTTTTAATTTTGTCCAGTTTCTCACTGCTGTCCAACATAACCTTCTGGAAAAGGTTCACACAGTTTTGATTTTCATGTAACTGACAGCGGGACAACATTTCTGCTGTATTTGGTCTGTATTCCATTCCCCCTGCAGTGGTACAGAAGTCCAAAAACATATGCACATGTTGCATCCTTCCAAATATGGAGTGTCCCTGTGGCTGGCTACTTGACTGCAATTGTAGAATAAGGTTAGCAAGTTCAGAAGAGTTTTCCACCACAAAAGTGGCTTATGTTACCAGCTCTGCTGCTTTGCCTTTCAATAAGCACTTCATGTACTTCAAGGTTGCTGCATAAGATTGTAGTGTTTCAATAAATTCTGTTAACACAGGCAAATAGTCTGCCAAATACTGAACAGCATTAACCCAGGAGCACCACCAAATTACCACTGTGTATACCGGCATCTTGGGTACAATGCCCTGCTTGGATTCCATGAAGGCAAAGTACTGATGATGCCTACACATTGGGCTCTGGCAAAATATTTTTTAACAAGGGAAAACAGCAGTGTTTAAGTCTTCCAGTGTGTCCACCTAGATCTCAAAGATCAAATTGAGGATGTGGGCAATGCAAACAACATGCACTGCATTTGGTAGGACACAGGACAGCACAGTTTCAAAAGGCTTGTGCATATAACTTTCACTGTCCGTGACAATGGCAAAGACTTTATTGAAGTTCACCCCATTGGTGTTTAGCACTTTTAGTAGAGCTTGGGATACTGTGGTGTTGTTCACATGATCCAAAAACTCCACACCAATTAGGAGTGGCTGCTCTCCAACATTAAGCAAAGATTGGGCCAAAATAGCCAATATGCTATGCTCACAGGCATCTGTTGTCTCATCCAGAAAAATGAAGACATCTTGATCCTCCACACCTCTTTCAGGGACTGTTCGTGATCAGGCCGAAGTTCTTGGAGGTACATACTCTGAAGCTGTGCTGGTCCAGGAAGACTACTGCCTTGTTTTATGTGCTTCTTTAAGAACCCTTGAAAGCCAGAAGCCTTCCTCAGTGGTATGTCTACATGGGTCAAATAGCAGAATTCCTTCCATTAAATGGATGATTCCTTTGCTCGACTGAAACAAGAAGTCAGCGACTGTAGTTGTAGAGGTGTGCCAAAAAAAGCAAAAAAAACAAACAAGATATAATATTTTACAGGGAAAAATAAACTGTAGGCCAGCCCAGTGGCATGGAGGGCTGAGGAGCTGTGAGTCTTACCTCCTGCCACACTGGAAACCTTTTTGGGAACAAAATCAGGTTGGTGGGGATGGAGAGGATTGAGTGTCCAATTGGCTGCTCTCGTCTCCTGAGTGGAGGTGGGAATCTGCTGTCTTGCTCTTAGAGGCTAGGTGGTAGTGTTGAACTCTAGCAGCAAGGAAGGGAGATGCAGGAACAAGGTATATGTCCATGGGGTGGAGAGAAATGGGGTTCCACAGTGCCAGAGATAGATGAGATGGACTTGGGAGGCTGGGAAAGAGCAGATACCAGTCACCCAAGGGGAAAAACAGACTGTAAAAAACAAAATAACTGCAAACATCTGTGCAACTAGTACTTACTTTGCATGTTTTTCTTTGCAGCTTCTTTTCTTTCTTGATGTTTCTGCAACTTCATGTGCATGTCAACTGTATGCTTCCGCACAAAGTCGATAGTGTGGGTGCAAGCACGACAAAACAGCAATCCTCCATCCTCGTAAAGATCCTCCGGATATAACTTAACCCGATCATGGGCACGCACAAGATAAGAGACATGACGGTCCTTGACCTATTCTTGAGAAAGACAGAAGCACTTTGGTGGCAATGTAGACATGGTATAGTTTAACTAAAACAAAATTAAACCAAAAAAAATTAAGACTCGAAGAGAGCATCAGTTCATAGAGGGAGGAGAGCTTTCCTTGGGATGCTTGATCCTCCAATATCACACCACTAGTTTGCATCCCACAGTGTTCTAAGCTGGTCAGATTGGTTTCAAAACCTCAGCTCCTGGAGTTGCCTTGTCATGGCGCTGAGCTTGCCCATAGACTTACTAGTATCCATGGAACAAAAGACTCCAGAAGTTCAGTTTTCTTGCTACCTCTCAATTTCTTTTTTTCATCTCTTTTCTGGCAGGTCCTCCATCAGGATCTGCCCTTGACATGACCTCCGGGCTCCCAGCAACCGTCAATTGCCTGCATCCCCCAGTCACCCCTGGCTTACCCCCTGGAGGGATGGGCTGCAGCACTGGTTCCCCTAATTCCAGTACCGCGGAACCAGTAACTAGTTGGGAGTGCTGGCAACGGTGGCTAATTGAAGCCTGGGGAGAGCTTCATGTAGATGGATGACCCACCCCTCCTTTTTCCATTTTTCCTCCAAGTGGCGGGGACATGCAATGTCATCCAGCATCTGCCCCATCTCCATTATGTGTGAGCACCAGTAGCTGTGTGATTCCAGGCCTCCAAAAGGGGACCGCCTCACGCCGGCCACTTCCTCAACCTCCCCCCGGGAGAAAGAATGCAGTCCATAGGATGCTCTATCCTTCTCCCCCAGCCAACCCTCCAGTGACCAGGTCCATTCCCAAACCTGGGTCGCCGGTGTTGCAAGCAGAAATCCAACCACTGCGCTGATGGGCCGCTCAATTTCTTTTTAATCTGGGCACTACATAGAACACAGGAGCAAGACACTGTGCCATGTTGGCTCAACCCATTCATCCATTCTCCAACCCACAAGATCGACGCATGGATGAACCACAGGAGTGACGCACAGATGAACTACAGGATTGACACATGGACACACAACAGGAGCGACACATGGACACACCCCGGAAGCAAGGGATGGACCCAGACAACTGCCATACATGATGGAAAAAATTGTTCTGTGCCATTCTGGTCTCCTGCCCCACCCTGCTCCCTCACTAGAGGCCAGTACTATTTTTTCCACCATGTGTGCCAGTCTGCCAGGCCCACCCTTCCACTTCATCAATGAGAAACCACAGCAGTGAGGCTTGGACACACCACAGGAGTGAGGGGAGGATCCAGGCAACTGGCATACATAATGGAAAAAATTGTTCTGTGCTCTTTTGGTCTCCTGCCCCACCCCACTAACTCACCAGAGACAGAACAATTTTTTCCACCATGTGTGCCAGTCCACTAGGTCCACTCCTCCACTCTCCACCTCCAAGGAACCACAGTAGCAAGTCATGGACATACCATGGGAGCGAGGGACATACCCAGGTGACATACATGATGGAAAAATTGTTCTGTGCCATTCTGGTGGCCCGTTACACCCTGCTCCCTCACCAGAGACCAGAACAATTTTTTTCACCATGTGGGCCAGTCCGCTAGGTCCACTCCTCCACTCTCCACCTCCGAGGAACCACAGCAGCTAGTCATAGACACGGGTCTGGTATGACTTTTCGTCTGTTGATTGCCCAACATTCTACATCCTGACTTCAAGTTCCCGCAATTGAATTTCCCAGTCAGTAGCATTTGCCAAAACATTAAATCCCACAGCCCCATTTACCGACATTTACAAAATGAAAAAATTATGTAAACGGACTAGCACACACAGCTTTAAACCCAGATGAGGAGGCTTCCATTCAAATTGCTCTTCCTAATTCAGAGTGCACTGACCCTCGTAATATAGCAATGTGGACTGCTTCTACCTGTTGCTGTTCTCGGAGGCAAGTGTATTTCCTTTGGGCTTCTTTGGTGACTTTCAGTTTGACTGCTGAGGCATGTAGTAAGAGTACCTTTTTGGTCAGCGCATGACAGCTGGCTGCTTCGGTGTCGGGGGCACCATGGTGATGGAGGAGCCACTGGAGGAGCTGGGCAGCCCGGTCAGGAGCTTGGCTATCTTTCCTAAGTCAGATGGGTGGTCAGCACACGACGGCCTGCTGCTTCAGTGCCAAGGGTATGGTGGTTGTGGAGGAGCCACTAGAGGAGCTGGGCAGCCTGATCAGGGGCTCAATGATCTTTCCTTAGTTGGGCAAGAAGTCAGCGCGTGACAGCCATCTGCTTCAGTGCCGGGGGCACCGTGGTGGTGGAGGAGCTGCTAGAGGAGCTGTGCAGCCTGGTCAGGGGCTCGGCGATCTTTTCTTAGTCGGGTGGGTGGTAAGCACATGAAGGCCAACTGCTTCAGTACCAGGGGTGGTGTGGTGGCAGTTGAGCTGCTAGAGAAGCTGGGCAGTCCAGTCAGGGGCTCGATGATCTTTTCTTAGTCAGGTGGGCAGTCAGCACATGACAGCTGGCTGCTTCGGTCCCGGGGGCACCTAGGTGGCGGAAGAGCCACTAAAGGATCTGAAGCATATAGTAAGGGTACCTTTTTCCTATTGTGTATGACGTCCTTGGAGTACAATATACTGAATCGCCAGCATGGCTGGCTGCTGACTTTTGCAATTGCCTCATCGCACGCTATATGGATAAACTCTCAGACTTTTCATTAAGTTTGACACTCCTATTGATATTTTTTTTCAGTGTAGCATCACCTTCTTTTATGTTTAGCAAGCAGTACACATACACACACATATATCACTCTGGCAGGGCTGTCAGTGTGCTTATTTTTAGTTTTTTGAGGGGCTGCATGTATGATTCAAAAATTACCACCTCAGCCATAGCTGCAGAGTATGAGGGTTTAAAGCTGTGTGTTTCTCATTTTGTAAATGTCGGTAAATGGTGCTGCAGGATTTAATGTTTCGGTAAATAAACCCTGTCGGGAAATTAACTTCGGGAAGATGATTGTCAGCAAGTCAACAGTCGGGCAGTAGTACGGATCCCATGGACACACCAAGGAAGCAAGGGATGGACCCAGGTGACTGTCAAACATGATGGAAAAAATTGTTATGTGCCATTCTGGTCTGCTGCCCCACCCTGCTCCCTCACCAGAGGCCAGAACTATTTTTCCCCCATATGTGCCAGGCTGCCAGGCCCGCCCCTCCACTCCATCAATGAGAAACCACAGCAGCGAGGCTTGGACACACCATGGGAGTGAAGGGCAGAACCAGACAACTGCCATACATGGTCAGAAAAAAATTGTCCTGTGCCCTTTTGGTCTCCTGCCCCACCCCGCTCCACCCCACCCTGCTCCCTCACCAGAGGCAGAACAATTTTTTCCACCATGTGTGCCAGTCCACTAGGTCCACCCCTCCACTCCCTACCTCTGAGGAACCACAGCAGCGAGGCATGGACATACCATGGGAGTGAGGGACGGACCCAGGCAACTGCCATACATGATGGAAAAAAATTATTCTGTGAAATTCTGGTTTACCTCTACACCCTGCTCCCTCACCAGAGGCCAGAACTATTTTTCCACCATGTGTGCCAGTCTATTAGGTCCATCCCTCCACTCTCCACATCTGAGGAACCACAGCAGCGAGTCATGGACACACCGCGGGAGCGAGGGACAGACCCAGGAGACTGCCATACATGATGGAATAAATTGTTCTGTGCCATTCTGGTTCCTCACTACACCCTGCTCCCTCACCATTGTTTTTCCACCATGTGTGCCAGTCCACTAGGTACAACCCTCTACTCTCCACCTACAAGGAACCACAGCAGTGAGTCATGGACACACCTCAGAAGTGAGGGACAGACCCAGGCAACTGCCATACATGATGGAAAAAAATTCTTCTGTGAAATTCTGGTTTTCCTCTACACCCTGCTCCCTCACCAGAGGCCAGAACTATTTTCTCCACCATGTGTGCCAGTCTGCTAGGTCCATCCCTCCACTCTCCACATCAGAGGAACCACAGCAGCGAGTCATGGACACACCGCGGGAGCGAGGGACAGACACAGGCGACTGCCATACATGATGGAAAAAATTGTTCTGTGCCATTCTGGTTCCCCGCTACACCTTGCTCCCTCACCAGAGGCCAGAAAATTTCTTTCCACCATGTGTGCCAGTCTGCTAGGTCCACCCCTCCACTCTCCACCTACAAGGAACCACAGCAGTGAGTCATGGACACACCACGGGAGTGAGGAAAAGACCCAGGTGACTGACGTACATGGTCAGAAAAAATTGTTCTGTGGCACTCCGGTCACTCGCCCCACCAGGTTCCCTCACCAAAGACCAGAACAATTTTTTCCAACATGTGTGCCAGTCTGCCAGGCACGTCCCTCCTCCCTCCAACACAGAAGAACGACAGCAGCACAGTTCGACATGTACTTAAAACAAAACCAAAAACGTTTTTTTACATTAACTGTACATTTTAACATGGCCTCCCCTTCTCTCTGAGGGCACAATGTTTTTAAAGCACTTCACCCCCTAATCAGGACCCTCCTTGGCTCCCACCATTCCTTTTATTTTATTTTTCTTCCCCTCCTGGGCTCCCCCAAGCACCCCCCAGCAATACAATTTTTATTAAGACAGCCCCCCTTAGTCCCAACTTAGCTCCCAGTCTTCCTCCATGAAGAACATTTTTTAAGCACTTGACCCCCTAGTCTGGAGGAGGACCCTCCTCGGCTCCCACCATTTCTCTTCATTTTTTTTAACTACTTGCTCCCCTGGGCTCCCCAGAGCAACACCCCCCCCCCAAAAGAAAAGCAACACAATTTTGAACTACTTCAAATCCCTCCCACCAACACTAACATATTCTCCCTTACATTATTTATTAGCCTCATATACATATGAACTGGATATTGCAGCAGAACATGCCTGTATTGATTCAACAGCAGCAGCAGTATTGAGAAAGGTTCAGCAGCAGCAGCAATTATCAGTGGCAGGTTGGCAGCACACTTGTTACTGGAGACAGCTGTAGGAAGCACAGTAAGTGCCCACAGCTGGTAGTGATTTTCTCTTTTCAGAAAAAGTGTTTCCAGCCAGCAGTCAGCAGCAGATTAGAGCTACCAGGCAGGATGCTTCACCGTTCTCTCTTGCTCTTCTCTCGCTCCGTTCGTCCTGTCTTCAGAAGAACACACCTGCTCTGCTCTGAATCCCCCCTCACTTGTCTGCCTGTATTTATACTGTATTTTGCCTACTTTGGCAGATCTGAGGGGGGACAAAGCACACAGAAAGGGCATGAACAAACAAAGGAGCAGGCATTCAATTGGGTTTTGCTGGTGTGACGTGCTGTAGTGACATCAGTAGCATGTCACACGCCAGCAAAACCCATGCTGTGCCCTTGTTCTTCGGGCACAATTCTTATCTTTATAGCCAGATACCTCTACCATTATGGGACTTGTTCTTCGGGCAGCACTCAGAGTCGGGACTCCAAGAGACGATGACTGAGGGCAGTACTCGGGAGGTGGGGAGGCACAGAGGATTGTAGTGGCATCGTGCGGCAGAAGGCAGGGTAAACATCAGGACAGATGGCTGGGGGAATCTACTGCGGGCACAATAAATGTCTGCAGCCCATGTAAGTACATGCTACTGGGAAGATTTTGTGAGGAGCACATATTTTGCGGGGAGCGCATATTTTAGTGGGGGGGTCAGATAATCGTGCTTTCCATGATATAATCGCTGCCGCGATTTTCCAGCGGCCCTGCTCATCACAAAGAGTGTTGAGCATGGCTGTAGTGTATATGCTCCATACAGAATGACAAAGGGAAAGTAAGTGAGTTGAAACTGTCATGGAGAAACACATTTGTGGCACTAAATATGCATAAGGGATTTGCATTGTCCAAAACCAAAAGGATAGGCTTCACAACACAGAGTCCCCTCGTCATACATCTGGAATGGGGGATGTTGACTGGCTATATCCTAGGCATTTAATGCAGTAAGCAAACAATACTTTACAAATTAATGCCCATTCAATGACAAAAATCAAAAAGCCATTAAACAGCTTGCAAAAGGATCAGAATTATTCAGTTTACCTACATTTTATTGGAATCCAAATGAAAATGTATTTTAATAACTCTAATTGCTAGCAGTAGTATAAGAAATAGAAACTGAT